>JAJEJO010005607.1:257486-285264 GCA_020662805.1 Glaucomys volans
TTGTTTCTTTTGTTTCAATTTCGTTGATTTCAGCCCTGATTTTGATTATTTCCTGTCTTCTACTACTTTTGGTGATGATCTGTTCCTCTTTTTCTAGGGCTTTGAGCTGTAATATGAGGTCATTGATTTGTTGACTTTTCATTCTTTTATTAAATGCACTCTCTGCAATGAACTTTCCTCTTAGCACTGCTTTCATAGTGTCCCAGAGATTTCGATATGTTGTATCTTTATTCTCGTTGACCTCTAAGAATCTTTTAATTTCCCCCCTAATGTCTTCTGTTATCCATGTATCATTCAATAGCATATTATTTAATCTCCTGGTCTTGGAGTAGTTTCTGTTTCTAACTTTATCATTGATATCTAATTTCATTCCATTATGATCTGATAGTATACAAGGTAGTATCTCTATGTTTTTGTATTTGTTAAGAGTAGCTTTGTGGCATAACATATGGTCTATTTTAGAGAAGGACCCATGAGCTGCTGAGAAGAAAGTGTATTCGCTTTTTGATGGACAGAATATTCTATATATGTCTGTTAAGTCCAAATTAGCGATTGTGTCATTGAGTCCTATGGTTTATTTGTTCAATTTTTGCTTGGAGGATCTGTCCAGCGGTGAGAGAGGAGTGTTAAAGTCTCCGAGTATTATTGTGTTTTGGTCTATTTGATTCCTGAAATTGAGAAGGATCTGATTGACATACATGGATGCACCATTGTTTGGTGCATAAATATTTATGATTGTTATGTCTTGCTGATTTATGCTTCCTTTAAGCTGTATGAAATGTCCTTCTTTATCCCTTCTGACTAACTTTGGCTTGAAGTCTGCTTTATCTGAAATGAGAATGGAAACCTCAGCTTTTTTACTCAGTCCATATGCATGGTATATTTTTTTCCCAACCTTTCACCTTTAGTCTTTGGGCATGTTTTTCTATGAGATGCGTCTCTTGAAGGCAGCATATTGTTGAGTCTTTCTTTTTAATCCAATCTGCCAGTCTATGTCTTTTGATTGATGAGTTTAGGCCGTTTATATTCAGGTTTATTATTGAGATATGACTTGTATTTCCCGTCATTTTAGCTCTTTTGGGGTTTTTAGCTTAACTTTGTTTCTCCTTTGATTGACTCTTTCTTTAGGGTAGTTCCTCCCCATGGTGACCGAGATTGTTATTTTTCATTTCTTCCTCTTCAAATATTTTGTTGAGAATGTTCTGTAGGGCAGGCTTTCTCTTTGTGAATTCTTTAAGCTTTTGTTTGTCATGGAAGGATTTTATTTCATCATCAAATCTGAAGGTAAGTTTTGCTGGGTATAAGATTCTTGGTTGGCATCCGTTTTCTTTCAGAGCTTGAAATATGTTGTTCCAGGCCCTTCTTGCTTTTAGGGTCTGGGCTGAGAAATCTGCTGATATCCGTATTGGTTTCCCCCTGTAGGTAATCTGCTGCTTTTCTCTCGCAGCCTTTAAAATTCTATCTTTGTTTTGTATGTTAGGTATTTTCATTATAATGTGCCTTGGTGTGGATCTGTTGAAATTCTGTGTGTTTGGTGTGCTGTAGGCCTCTTGTAATTGATTTTCCATCTCATTCATCATATTTGGGAAATTTTCTGATATTATTTCATTGAACAGATTGTTTGTATTTTAAATTAAAAATAAGTAATAAGATGTTATGTATATGAAATAATTTTAAAATTGCTTTTGTCATGAAATTCTAAAACATTTTTCAGGTTGATTTTTTGCTTTACAATATGATTTTCAGCTAGTTATGGTATGGTTTATCATGTGAACGTGCTATAAAATATTTAACTATTTCTCATATATGAAGGCTGTTTTCAATTTCCATTATTATATGTAATGAAACTATGGAAACTCTTGTGGATATTATTTTCCAATGTTTATGTCCTGGAACCATAGTTGCCTTGTGAAAAGGTATTTATACTTTTAAAAATTTGGGCATAAGAATGTATAAAGAACTCAAAACAACTTAACACCAATCAATAAATGGGCAAAGGATCAGAGCAGACACTTTACAGAAGATACACAATCGATCAAGAAATACATGAAGAAATGTTCAACATCTCAAGTAATTAGAGAAATGCAAATCAAAACTATCCTAATATATCATCTCACTCCAATTAGAATGGCTATCATTAAGAATACAAGAATCAATAGGTGTCAGTGAGGGTGTGGGAGAAAAGGTACACTCATATGTTGCTGATGGGATGGTAAATTGGTGCAGCCACACTGAAAAGCAATATGGAGATTCCTCAGAAAACTTGGAATGGACCCACCATTTGACCCAGCTATCCCAGTCCTCAGTTATACCCAAAGGACTTAAAATCAGCATACTACAAATTATGGCATTTTCAGATAAATAGGTGGAGTTGGAGAATATCATGTTAAGTGAAATAAGCCAATTCCCCCCAAAAAACACAGGCTGAATGTTTTCTCTGACAGGTGAATGCTGCTACATAATTGGGGGGAGCAGGTAAAGGAAGAATGGAGGAACTTTGGATTGTGTAGAGGGAACTCAGGGGAGGTGCTGAGGGAAAGGAAAGATGGTGGAATGAGACAAACATCATTACCCTATGTACATGTATGATTACCTGAATGGTGTGACTCTACAACCAGAGAAATGAAAAGTTGTACTCCATTTGTGTATCATGAATCAAAATACATTCTGCTATAATGTATAACTAAGTAGAACAAACAATAAAAAAAAGTTTGGGCATAAATAGCAAAATAAAAAATGTTGCCCTGAGTCTTATAATTCTCAGTGATCTATTTGCATAATAGTAAAAATTGTTGCATATAGAAATAACAATGACCAGATAACTCTCCATCTAAACTTTAATCAGCTTCTAATTTTGAAGAATTAGAAAGACATTATTCAGAATGCTGTCCCTGAATAATTTTTGCCTTATCATGAAAAATCTTGTATTAAAATATTTGTGCATTTGCTTTTGGTATGTCTCTCATGTACTGAAATAAAACTCAAGAAAATTTTGGTGGACATGGAAAATTTCACTTTCTGATTGGAAGGGTAGCAATAAAATTACTGTAATCAACAGAACTTATATTTAACTATTTTTGCTAAAAATTCTCAGAGACCACTTAACTCTTTATCTGTCAATTGATAAAGAGTCTTGAATTTTGAGTTCTAAGTGGTTAACTTCATAAACTATCTACATTATTTTCTCATTATAGATGCAACTCATGCTCATTGTTTTCATGGACCACATTTTTCAGAATAACTTATCAAAGGAAGTTCTATAAGTCATCTTCAAATTAGTTTTATAAGAGATTCCCTAATACCATATTGTTTGTGTGTATACCTGTATATATATTTGATGCACTTCATATTTTACTGTTTATATGTAAAAGAAAGTCAGTAAATTACAAAAGAAAAAATTAATTTCACATTCATTTTATGAAACAAATTACTGAAGAAAAAACAAAAATCGATGGAAAGAGTAAATAGCTTTTTAAGTGGGAAGCAGTGGCAGGAGAATTTTGCATGATATTTTTATTTTCATTTATATTTATGTTAATAGTCAAACCAAAAAGAATCACAGAAAACCTAGAGAGATAAAAAAAATAATGACCAGAAGTCATGGTGACAAACAAGTGATGGATTTCCATCCTCCCAAGTCAATGAATCATCAAATATGTGCAATGGAAAGAAAAATGTTATGTAAATTGAGACATTTGGGCAACAAATACTTGAGTCATTTCTTTCTTTAAGAAATGATGATTTTAAGCCATAAGTAATGAGAATTTCAGATCCTTACTTGCTTCTGTCATTCTAATACCTGTCCCAGTACTCATTCCTAATTATTAAGAATTTTGACTAAAATGATTCACAAAGTAAATTAATTTAAAATTTTCATTCATTAAAATTGAAATACTACTTTCTGGGTTGGCAAAAATCAAGAGTGATAACGTATGGGAATGTGGTTACAGGTTTTCAAGAAATGTAAAGAAAGGTGTACTTTTATAAATTATTGTAGGAAACGCAATAAGGTTTAAAGCAAAAAACAGCCAATGTTTATAAAACACAATGACTAAAACCCATGTGTGGATGGATTTCTATAGTTTTGTGTGGATGCAAATGTAAAATGAGACACAATATTTTGAAAGAATTCACCAAGCTCACTTTGCTGCATCAGAAGGAACCTGGGACAGAGTTTCTTTTCATAAACTCAAAGAGAAAGCTGGGAAGTAATCTTTTTGTCCTTTATGTCATTGATTTTTATCTTTAATCTTTTTAATGTGCTTCTGCTCTCCAATACTTCAACCAAAATAGAGAGGAAAGCATAAGAAATATCTAACCATCTGCTTTCTCTACTTTTTCTTCCAGCTTTTCTATTATCAAGTCCTACAGCCCACCTAGGATATAATTTTTTGTCTCTGAGGCATTTTATTATCTTTCTGAAATACTGTTTCAATGTCAAAGCTGAATTTTAACATTTTTTCTTTGTATTATAGGTTGAATAGTCCCTATCCAAAATGCTTAAAACCAGAAGTGTTTAATATTTCATTTTTTAAATTTTGCAATATCTGCATACACATCAATGAAATACCTGGGAATGGGACCTAAGTTTTAAAATGAAATTCATTTAGTTTTATATATTGTTAGTCCTAGTAGTAAAAGTGGTCGTGTAGCAGCAGTAGTACTATTTTGGCACTCGGGGTTGAATCCAGGGGCACTTTACCCCTGAACTACATCACCAGCCATTTTCAGTGCTTATTTCAAGACAGGGTCTCACTAAGTTACTTAGGGCCTTACTAAAGTGTGTCACTGCAACAGCTGTTCATTTATGCTTTTAAAAAGATATTTTATATTTTTAAAGAAAATTTGAAACATAAAAACATGACAAAATGCTTCATAGACCACTTTACACAATAAAATAGACAACATACACGTTTTGCAAGCAAACTATGAGGTACTCTAACACCAGATGGAGAAGTGCAATGGTTATAAACAGATCAACCATACCCATAAAGAAATAGGTCAAGCCAGGCATAGTGAAGCACAACCTATAATCAAAGACGCTTAGGAGGCTAGACAGGAGGATAAAAAATTTGAGGCCAGACTCAGCAACTTAGAAATCCTGTCTCAAAATAAAGCATAAAACAACCTGAGAACAATGCTCAGTGATAGAGCACCCCTGGGTTCAAGCCCCAGTACTAGAGAGGAAAAGAAAAAAAAAGAGAAAAAAAAAGGTAAAAAAGTGATATAAAGTTACCATGAGAAGTAATTTTGTGCACCCAGATTAATAAATACTATCACCTCAAATTTGGTGAAAGACAACCTTTTGATGTCTTTTGAGGAGACATCAAAAACCATGATGGGTCAGCATCACACATGCAATTGCTCAAAGATTGGAGATTGCGAAATTTTATCCTTAACAAAGGCAGATATATAAAAAGGACATTTTGTAATTTACAGAAGAATTTTCAATTTTAATGAAATTGAATGAAATGAAATTTCATGAAAAAATTTAATGAAATGTTTTTTTAACGTACAATCACAATGCTTCCACACTAAGTTAACATTGTGATAATGTACTTCAGCAGAATCAAATTTGCTCAGAAAAGCATAAGCATTACTTTATATTAGGTAGAAGGGAGGGAAAGGGGTGTGGGGGTAGGAATGATAATAGAGTGAAACAGACATTATTATCTTATGTATATATATGACTTCATCACCAATCTGATCCTATAATTTGTATAATCAGAAAATGAGATATTACACTTCATTTATGTATGATCTATCAAAATGTATAAATGCATTCTACTGTCATGTACAACTAATTGAAACAAAAAATAAAATAAATAAAATGCAAATTATAATTCTCTAGAAGTATTTACACTATTTATAATTCCAGTATGGAAAATGATATGAAGATGAAATAACATAACAAATTATAAAATATAAAGCTGACAAAAATTGTGGTAAAAACCTGAAAATTCAACATGAAAAAAGTTTACAGGGATAGATTATGGGCAATTGCACAGCGGTAGTCCGTTAGTGTGACCAACTTTCAAGATCATTAACTATATTTTGAAGCCTTGCATTGAGATAAATAGCTGGTTTTTCTTAAGGCATGCTCTCCTTGAAGAATACATTCACATTCATTTTCTAGTGGTGCTGCTCTTTTTGAAATTCTTTTATGATTCAATATAGACCAACATAAGCATTCCCCATTAAAATTTCCCATCTTCTGCATCATGCTTATATGCTGTTTTTGGGTACACAGAAGTTCACTTTGCATGCCTTCATATACAGACCACAAGTTTGGCAGAAAAATACTGATCAAACATCAATATCATTGCATGTCTTTTTTCCCCCTTTTGTAGTACGGGGGATTGAACCCATGGCCACTCTACCACTGAGCAACATCCCCTGCCATTTTTTGTGTTTTAATTTGAGACAGGGTCTTGATAAATTGCAGAGGTTGGCCATGAACTTGTTAGCTTTTTTCCTCAGCCTCCAGAGTAGCTGGGATTACTAGCATGCCCAATTGTACCCAGACATCAATGCATTATCTTTTTATCCTACCATGCACATAATTACTTTCAAATCAGTTAGTGAATTCATTGGCCTCTTCAGGCAAATATGACTTCAATCCACTAAAAACTCCTGGAAGTTTTCATCCTTGCCATAGCTCATGACTAACACACTCATTTGAATATTCTGACATATGAATTGAACTGAATAGAAAAACAAATTTTATGGGTAACACCTTGAAATTTTCTTCTATAAGTCTTATTCACACCTAATTCCAAGTCTGTCATTATGAGAACTCAGATGAAATCCATTTTCTTCTGCAAAGTCTACCAAATCTTCAAATAAGTCTTTTTTTTAAAAAAAATTCACTTTTCCCAGTCCTTAATAAAGGAGCCAATCAGTTCTTGATTTTTCAGATCCAGCAGGAACATGAATTGTATGTAGTTGATAAAAAATTTTTAAAAAACAGTGGGACAGTTTTGAAAACATTAGCCAAAATGAGACATATCTTTATTTTTCTGTTAAATATGTCTATCTTCTTCAATGGTCAAATACTAAAGAGTTCACATTTAGTGTCTTTTGTGATATTGGAGGAATCTGTCTTCAAGTGACTTTTTTTCAGAAGGCCCCTGAACTTGTAAAAGTCTTTTTGTTCTCTGACAAAGGGCAGTTTTTGAAAGTAAGCATGGTGTTATGCATGAAGCAGTACACAACTGAATAACTTGGCAGGGTGAATTTCTGGTATTTTCACCTGCATTTTAACTCCTTCTGTGATCTTTGCGACACTCACTGCACTTTTATTTGGTGATTGGTTCTGGTCTACAAACTTTTTAAATACATGTTGTCCATTTGAAAGTCTAGTTACTGTTTGGTCATTTCAATTAAGCAATTTTCTGTTTTCCCAACACCAATAATAATTAGCTTGTAATCTTTTATTTTTCACCATTGAGGAGACTATCCCACTTAAGTTATCATAGCCTTTTGTGTGGAGGAAGGATTTCACAGATTTCTTTCTTGTGTTGTAAGGAATCCAGTAACAGAGACCAATGTTTGGCTTCCACAATACCAAATCTGTATTGGCTAAGGTTCTCCAGCAAGACATAGGCATGCACGTAGGTAAGTGAAAGGAGATTTATTGGAGGAATTAGTTTACATAATTATGGTGGCTAAGCATTTCCAGGATAGGCTATTTGCAAGCTAGAGAGTCTGTAAAACCAGTAGCTGGCTTAGTCTAAACTCAAAGGTCTCAGAATCAGGGAAGCTGATGGCGTTAACTCACTACAAGTCAGGAAGCCTGATGACCCAAGGATCACTGATGTTAAGTTCTGGAGTCTAAAGACCAGATGTTCTGGTATCAATAATAACAGATTAAAACTCTGTCCTTTCAGAAAAAGATCAATTCACCTTCTGTTTTGTTTTCGAGAGGCTCCCCCATCCTACTGGATGGTGATGCCCACCCACACAGAAGTGAATCTTTCCCACCTACTCAGACTCAATCTGCCTTAGTCTTTAATCTCCTCTGTAAACATCCTCAGAAACACATGCCCAAAATAACACTTAACCAAGTTTGAGTATTAATTCACCCTAACAGTGCAATTATCATGCACGGAACTAAAATTACATTAATCCCTTTCCAGAATTTGATTTTCTACCCCTCTAACATAGCTTACATAGCTTTTTTTTTTTTTTTTTTTTTTTTTTCTTCCAAATAGGAATTGAAGTTTTCAGGAGTTTAGCTTCTAGGATTTCAAATTTTAAGACTGTACTTTCAGGATTGTGATTTTATTTCTAGGATTTCAGACTTTAGGGATTTTTGTCTCTGGGGATTTCAGCATTCATGATCACAGCATTTGGATTCTGACTTTCAGAATTATGACTGGCACCACTCATTTAGTGCTTTCTCACAATCTATGCAGTCCTCCATCCCATGTGATGTCTCAAAGTACATGGTATGACAGCTTAACTACTTTATATTCACATGGTTATATCCTCAACTGTAAGACTTAAGAATTTCATTAAAAACTTGGCATAAACATATGAATACTAAAAGTACTAACAAGTTCAACCAGGAAAACACCATTCCAGTTTCAATATCAAGCACTGAAACAACCAGTTCAATTTTGTGTTTCTGCATCCACCTCAATAGTCAAGTGTCAAGAGCAACTATAAATAATTCAATAAACAATAGAATATATTCTCTTTCCCAAACCAGGTTTTTCTATCTCCACATTCTGGGAAAGATAGATTCTGGGAAAATTCTCAGTTCTCTCATAGATAGCACCCCAACGCTCATGGGTCCTAAGTGCATGCAGGACCAAGCCACCTTTCATAGATCAGCAGTCTCGGGACCGTGCAGCAGCCAAAAGCGACCACGCTCACCTCGCTCAGAGACCTAATTGGTCTCTGGGGCCGCCGTACAGACGTGGTGCGGTCTGAGTGGACCCGGCCTGATGCCTTTAGGCGGCGGGAGGCAGTCCTCTCTACTATGAGTGTGTGTGTGTGTGTGTGTGTGTGTGTGTGTGTGTGTGTGAGAGAGAGAGAGAGTGTGTGTTAGGGGTGGGGGGACCGTGCTCATTTGTGTTTTTTGTGTACCTTGCACACACACCCTGGAGGTAATTGTATACAATATTCCTAGCATGCTTAGCATGCTTGTTCTGACTGCAACCCATCATATGAAGTCAAGTGTTGAATTTTCCACTTGTGGTATCATGTCAGTGCTGAAAATGTTTAGACTGTATCATTTTGAGTTTCTAGGTTTTTAATTAGGGATGCTGTACACAGTAAGGATTATAACTCCCCTACCATCCTGAGATGGGCGACTAAGCTTGCCTGGATACAAGGTCATGTACATAAAATATGAAAGAAATAAAGCACATTACTTTAAGTAAAATATTAACCTTGTGAAATATGAAAGAACCTAAAATGTTCTTATTCCATACATCCTATCCCATGGATTTTGGAATCTGTTCAGACCTCGAAGTCTGTGATAACCAACACTTTAAGGAATACTGACATATTGGGAAATTTTATGAACCCTAAGCCCCAGATTTTAAAAAAAAAGCCAAAGTGTCCTTCCCATTGGTCTGGATTTAATCCAAACTTAAGATTGTCTGTTAAAGTTCTCCACAAAGGTTATTTCTGGTAAAATTAGAATGGATTATCATTTCTCAGTTCATAGTTATGTGGCTTTAGACAAGTTACTTAACCTTTTCATGACTTAATCTCATTTGTAATATTGGCAAAATCAAAGTAACTAACTCAAATTTTAAGGCAACAATTATTCTTATTACACATAATTAATAATTAAAGTTTTAAGGTAGTAATTGTATTATTTATAGTTGCTCTTGACCCTTAGTAAGCATGAAGAAATTTTAATTATCATCACCTCTATTATGATCATCTATAAAGAGACACATCAATGGAGGGCAGGACATTTTGGAAAGACAAATTATGGGAACTGAGGGATTTTCAAAACTAGGGCAACTGAATATGGTTCCTATGACAAGTATGTATAGAAATTAAGTAGCTTAGTAAAGTTCAGACACTGTGAAGGGAAAGAGATGGGACAACCAACCAAGTTCCAGTCTCTTCCCCATGATACCATCTAGCTCTTGGGTTGGTCTTTTTCTCTGCATTGTTACTGCTTGCCACCAATTTATGTTGGACCCATAATGTATGTTCCCTACCTAAATCAGATACCAAAAGTTTCTGATAAGATGTTTGCTTCCCTTAGGGTGATGACAGAATTCAAACCATTTATTTTTACAAAACATTTGTGTAATTTTGAATTATACATGCTTATAGGAAAAATATTAGGAAAAGAAAAATAAGCAAAAATAATCAAACATACAACTACAATTCCAAAACACCATGCACATTTCTCTGTATTATATTTTCTTTAATATGTGTATTTTTTTTACAAAAACAAAACTCATTGTTATTTTCTATTACATAAGTTTTCAAACATTTAAAAGTACATGAGTCTTTTATGGGTCCCCATTCACTGTAGCAATCATTAACATATTCACATATTATTTTATCTACTCCATCACATATTCACATCTACTTCATCACTGCTACTAATAATATGACAAGCATATTGAGTATTTAAATCCAATCTATCATTCCACCTCACGTATCTCCACTATAATATGCATTTTTATCCAATAAGCACTTTCTAAATAACCACCAGCCCTTATCACATCTAAAATCATTGTTTAAAACTGAATTGGGAAAAACTGAATGTATTGCCTCTAAAGCCAGGAACAAGATTAGGAGGTCTACTTTCACCACTACTGTTCAAAATAGTCCTTGAAACTTGAGCCAGAGCATTTAGACAAGAGAAGGAAATAAAGGGGATACAAAAAGAAAAGGAAGAAGTCAAATTTTTCCTGTTTGCAGATGATGTGATCCTATACATGGAGATCCTCAAAGTTCCACTAGTAGACTTCTAGAAGTGACAAAAAAATTCATGAAAAAGGATACAAAATCAACATACAAAAATTAAAGTCTTTCTATACACTAATAGTATGTCATGTGAGAAAGAAACCAGAAAAAAATCCATTCACAATAACTTAAAAAAAAATCTTAGGAGTACATTACTCCAAAAAGATGAAAAAACTCTACAAAAAAAAGTTATAGAACCCTGAAAAAGAAATTGAAGAAAACACCAGAGGATGGACAGGCCTCCCTTTTTATACATAGGCAGAATTAATGCCATTAAAATGGCCATATTACCAAAAGATATCTAGAGATTCAATGCAATTCCTGTCTAAATACAATGAAATTCTTCTCAAAACTAGAAAAAAATTCTAAAATTTATGTGGAAGAACAAAAATCCTAGAATAGTCAAAGCAATTATGAGCAAAAACAGGAAAGCTGGAGGCATTACAATGTCTGACTGCAAATTATGTTACAGAGCTCTAGTTACAAAAACAGCATGTACTGGCATAAAAACAGACATAGCTCAATGGTACAAAATAGAAGACACAGACTAACCCACACAGATGCAGACATCTGATCCTTGAAGAAATCACCAAAAATAAACATTGAAGAAAGGAGCATTTTTAACAAATGATGGGAGGAAAACTGGATATCTGTATGGAGAAGAATGAAACTGATCCCTCTTTTTCACCCTTCACAAAAGTCACCTCGAAAAGGATCAAAGACCTAGGAGAAAGACCAACTGTTAAGAAACCATAGGAGAAACCCTCCAACATACAGGAATGGCAGCAACTTTCTCTGTAGTACTCCTATAACTCAGGAAATAATACCAAGAATTAATGGGATGGTATCAAATTGCATAGCAAAGGAAACAACAAATAGTGTAAAAAGAGAATTTAAGGATGGGAGAAAATCTCTGCCAACTACTTTTCTGACAGAATTAATATCTAGGACATGTAAAGAACTCAAAAACCTCAACACCCCCAAATAATAACTCATTCAATAAATGGGTAAATGAACAGAACCGACACTTTTCAAAAGAAGAAGTACAAATGGCCAATAACTAAGTGCAAAAATGTTCAACATCTCTAGTCATCAGGAAAATGCAAATTGAAGCTACACTAAGATTGTGTCTTACTTCAGTTAGGATGACAATCATCAAGAATACGAATTAAAATAAATGATGGTGAGAGTGGGGGAAAAAGGAATAGTAATACACTGTTAATGGAAATGTAAATTGGCATAACCACTATAAAAATAAGTATATAAATTCCTCGAAGGACTAGACTAGGAATAAAACCACCATATGAACCAAATATACCTCACCTCTGTGTTTATCCAAAATAAGTAAGGTCAGTGTAATGCAGTGTAATGTACGCCCATGTTTATGGCAGCACAATCAACAATAACCAGAACATGGAACCAGTCTACTTGTCCATTAACAGATAAATGGATAAAGAAAATGTGGCATATGCATACAAAGGAGTTTAATGCACTCATAAGTAAGAACTAAATCATGTAATTTTCAGGAAAATGAATGGAACTGGAGAGCTTCAAGTAAAGTATAATTTGCTAGACTCAGAAATTCAAGAGTCATATGTTTTATCTCATATGTGGAAGTTACAAAGGAGAAAGGATAAAAGGTTATTTCATGATAATAGGGAGAACAGTAGGGCAGAGAGAGGGAGGGAGGAGGAGAGGACAAGAGGAAGTACAGGTATTGATATTGATTAAATTGTGTTATGTGCATATACAAATGCATCAATGAAATCCACTATTCTGTATAATTATTATGCACTAATAAAAATATTATTTTGTTCTATAAGGACTATGTATCCTTTTGTATATAACATTGATTTATTGGAGGAAATGTCCATTTGTTATGTAGAATTGACTGAGTTTGAATATATGAATTCATTATGGGTATGTTTTTGCATCATACATAAATATTAGTATTTTATGGCTTCATTGTGTGTTATTTTATTTTACAAGGAATCTCTTTAAAATCCTGAAAATCCCCAAGAGGCCACAAAAGAAAATAAATGTAAGGAAGAGTAAAATAACTTGGCTACAACAGACATATTTCTTATCTTCCTGTAGGTATCTTTTCCCAACACTTCTAGTCCATGTTATATTCTAATTTAATTTTAAGATAATAAATATGGAATAATAAGAGAGAGAAAGAAGATCAGAGGAGGGAGTCACTGCAGAGAAAGGCAGTTTGCTATCTAGTGCTTATGACCAAGACTGAATTACTATACCCTAAAACTTGGGTTGTGTTTCTACATAGAAGATACCAGTTTAAAACCACCATTCAGAAATTCTCTACTAATCACTTTGACATATGAGTAAAACAAAGAACTTATTTATATATGCACACTCAGAATTTTTTATTCATTTATTTAAAAGATGCTTATTAAACTACTTGAAGATTAGTATGTACTGTTATAATGGTTATAGTTGGCTATTGTGTTCCTTTATCAATCACTTTTGTATATATAATTATTGCTAGCTTGTGGTGATAATTGCCCTAATTGAATTCAAGGTACAAAATGTATGAAAACATCCTTGATCCCGTTGCTCTGGCCAAGGTGCTGAAATCAACCTTGGAAATTGTATTCCAATTGTCAAGAAGCATAAGAAAGTTCTAATTGTTTTTTATTGTATTTCTAATCACATCCCAATGAGGTATATATAAAAGTGCTAAAAATCATCTTAACATCTCACATAACCCCCAAAAGTAGAAAAATAAAGTCATACAGTAAAAAATAAAACTACACCATAGCCGGATTAAAATGCTGAATATCAGTAAAACAATTAAATTTGAAGGATTTATTTAATAGAACATTAAAGCAACCATATATACATAACATAAATTACAGTATTTTCAGAATATAAATTATAACTACCCTGAGACTCACAGTAGCCAGATGACAGGGTAAGAACTCTTGGGCCACAATCTTTCCCACACCTCCAAAATATTCAACTTATGATTATCCAGTGAGTAGATGATCATTTGAAAACACCTAGAAACATGATAGGCAGAACCAATTTAAGTCTGAATTAGGAGGATAAGAGGAATGGTCTCACTTTGACCACACTACCCTCTTCTCTTTCCCCAAGTTAGCATAGTGCCAGATGGAGGGGATTTCTAAGAGTGCACAGTCCATCAAGGTGGGAAAGAGAGCCACAAGCAGGGGTCTGCTTCTCTAGTTTGTGAAATGCTTCTTGGAAAGCATGCTCTAATCTCATTTCATAGGGAAATAGAATTGTGTGACTGCCTAGAATTCAGGTAAAAGCAAAGAAATTGCCCGACACATGGACTGTGTTCTTGCTAGCTGTGACACTCAATCAGGAATAACAGGCAATATTATAGAACACTTGCAAAGTTGAGTTGTCACCTTTAAAAGAATAATGTGAAGCATACTTTAGCTTGAAATGTTAGAGTGCCAGTCTTCCTAGTCAGTCCACTCTAACAATCTTACTCAGCCCCACTTACCTTTGTTATCTTCAGAGAAGCAAAGTGCCTACAATGGCAAAATCTGGAAGGCAAGCTCAACTCAGCCATAAACCCACCCCATGTCTCCATTTAGAGAGTCATAAACCCACCCCATGTCTCCACTTAAACTGAGAGTTCAGCCTGCATACCAGTCCAACTGCAGGTTCCAAATACAAAGATAACCCAACCATGTAATACATTTTGTTACAAGCCTGAACAAAATTCATAGCTGTGTCTAGCTTACAGCTCCACCTGCTAGCATAGCACTGCTAGAGTTCTCACTGATCAGGGGAGCCCAACTGGTAGTTCCACCATACATAAGAGCAAAGGCAATAGCCCAGTTAGCTAGAGAACTCCCAACAGGTTCTGCCATGCCTGGGTCATCACCGGCTGTCTACACTAAATTGTATGAAGCTCTCTTTCTGTCATAGAACACCCATAAAAGCCAAAAGACAGTATTGTGTTCTCGAATGCACAGATAATGCAAAGACACAAAGATTATAAATAATCAGGGAACCTTAATATCTCTCAAAGAAGCAAACAAATCTCTAATAATGGAACACAATGAAAAGGATGTCTTTAAAATTACAAAAAGTTCAGAGCAATGCCCATAGGCAAGTTCAGCAAACTACAAGAACAAACAGATAGAAAATATAATGCAATTTAGAAAATAATGCACAAAAATGAAGAGAGGAAAAATAGAAGCAACATAAAACAACAAATAGAATTCCTAGAGATGAAGAAAATAATGCCTGACTAACAATTCAATAAAAAGCTTCAACAGCAAAATCACTCACCAGAAAAAAAAATTTCAGGGAAATGGAACACAGATCATTTGAATTATCCACCCAGTGGACCAAAATGAAAGAAAAATAAAAGTCTACAGCAATTATGGAGACCATCAGTAAATTAAATATTTGTATGCTTTGAGTTGTAGAGAGAGAAGAAAGAGAAAAAGGGTAAAAAAAGCACATTTTAAAAATAATTACTGAAAATTTCCCTAGGTTGGGGATTGATGTTAATACATAGGTATAAGAAGCACAGAAGCCTACAATCAAATTAAACGAAAAAAGAAGTACACCTAGACATATAATATGCTATTCAAAATCAACAACAAATTCTGAAAGCAGTCAGAAATAAGAAAAGTATTACATTTAAAGGAGAGCCACCATGACACCAATGCAGCTCTAGCATGATGTATGTATTCAAAGTGATTCAAGAAAGAAATCTTCCAACCAAAACTATTTTATTCATCAAATATTTCCTGTTGAGATGAATGAGAGATTAAAATTTTCCCAGACCAACAAAAATTGAGAAACTTCATCTTTACTAGATCTATCTTCCAAGAAATGCTACAAAGAATTGTCCACACTGAGCTGGATGTGGTGGAGAATGCCTGTAATCCCAGAAATTTGGGAAGCTGAGGCAGAAAGATCACAAATTCAAAGCCAGCCTCAGCAGATTAGCAAGGCACCTAGTAACTCAGCAAGACCCTGCCTCTAAATAAAATATTCAAAATGGCTAGGGATGTTGCTCAGTGTTTAAGCACCCCTGGGTTCAATCCCTGGTACCAAAACAAAACAAAACAACAACAACAACAGCAACAATAAAACATTAAAAAAGAATTGTCCAAGGTGAAAGAAAAGCATACTAATGGAGAACATGAAAACACTTGAAAGTGTAACATTTAATGGTGAAATAAGTACATCATTTAATTCAGAATGCTCTAATACTGATGTGTCAATCATTTATATAAGTACTATGAAAACTAATCAGCAAAAGTATTATAATAATAATTATAATAATATATTACAGGATATGCAATAAAGAAATATATAAATTGTACTACTAAAATTTCAAAATATTAGAGGAAGAGTGAGGTTAATACATCATCTTATTTTTTCCTTGTATTATAACCAACAAACTTAAGTTGTTATTAGTATAAAAAAACCTGTTGTAAGACTGTTTTTATAAACTTCATGGTAACTACAAAGCAAACACTTAGAGAAGACAAGCTAAAGATTAAAAACAAGGAATAAAACATGTAACTAGAGAAAATCACTTAGCCACAAAAATCACTTAACCACAAGGGAAGATAATAAGAGAGGAAGAAAGGAATAAAGTATCTACAAAGCAATTGGGAAACCTCAAAATGTGTAAAAAAGTTATTACCTATCAATAACCAACCTAAATATAAATGGAATAAGTTATCTGAGTAAAGACAGAGTGGTTGATCAGATTTTTTAAAAAAATGACTCAACCACATGTTGTCTGGAAGACTCACTTCACCAATAAGAACACACATGGTAAAAGTGAAGAGCTGGAAAAAATATTCTATGCAAATGGGAAATGTTGCAGGCATAGCAACACTTATATCAGATAAAATAGATTTTAAGTTAAAAGACATAAAATGAGCAGGGCGCAGTGGCACACACCTGTAATCCCAGCAGCCCCAAAGGCAGAGGCAGGAGGATTAAGTTCAAAGCCAGCCTCAGCAATGGCAAGGTTCTAAGCAACTCAGTGAGACTCCATCTCTACATAAAATTCAAAATAGGGCTGGGATGTGGCTCAGTGGTTGACTGCCCCTGAATTTAATCCCTGGTATCCACCCCCCAAAAAAATAAAATGAGAAAAAGAAGACCACAGAATCATGGTAAAGAGATTAATTCAGTAAATATATAACATTCACAAATGTATGTGCACTACACATGGGAACACCTAAATATACAAAGCAGATATTAGTAGATCTAAAGAGAGAAATTGACAGCAATACGATACTAGTTGGGAAACTGAATACCTCACAACAATGGACTGATCATCCAGACAGAAAATCATCAGAAGATATTAATATTGTTAAAATAACTATGCCACCCAAAGTGATCTATGGATTCAACCATGCCTATCAAAATATCTATTACATTCTTCAGAGAAATAGAAAACAAAAATCTAATATTTGTATGGACCCACAGCCTAAGAAATCAAATCTTGAGTGAAAATAACAGAGATAAAGACTTCATGGTACCTGACCTTAAAATTTAATACAAACCTATAGTAACCAGAACACTGTGGTGCCAGCATAAAAATAAACAAGTAGACTAATGGAACAGAATAGAGAACTCAAATTCATGAACTTACAACCAACTGATTTTCAACAAGTGCCCCGAGCACAAAATGTAGGAAGTTTTTTTCCATAAATGGTGCTAGATATACACATGCAGGAAAAAGAATAATGGTCCCTGTCTCTCACAAACAAATATTCAGAGTATGACCTGAAATGAGAGCATTACTGGAAGAAATACAAGGAAAGGCTCCTGGACAATGGTCTGGGTAAGGGTCTTTTTTGAATAAGATCCCATAAGCACAGAAAGCAAAAGCATTTTGAGTTGAGTTTTGTGCAGGGTGAGAGATAGGGGTTTAGTTTCATTGTGCTGCATATGGATTCCCAGTTTTCCCAGCACCATTTGTTGAACAGGCTATCTTTTCTCCATTGTGTGTTTTTGGAGCTTTTGTCTAGTATGAGATACCTGTATTTATGTGGGTTTGGCTCTGTGTCCTCTATACTGTACCATTGATCTACCTGTCTATTTTGGTGCCAATACCATGCCGTTGTTGTTACTATTGCTCTGTAGTATAGTTGAAGGTCTGATATTGTGATACCTCCTGCTTCACTCTTCTTGCTAAGAATTGCTTTAGTAATTCTGGGTCTCTTATTCCTCCAAATGAATTTCATGATTGCTTGCTCTATTTCTAGGAGGTCTGTTATTGGGATTTTAATTGGAATTGCATTGAATTTGTATAGTGCTTTTGGTAGTATGGCCATTTTGACAATATTAATTCTGCCTATCCAAGAAACGTGGGAGATCTTTCTATCTTCTAAGATTTTCTTTAATTTCTTTCTTTAATGCTCTGTAGTTCTCATTGTAGAGGTCTTTCACCTCTTTTGTTAGATCAATTCCCAAATATTTTATTTTTTGGAGGCTATTGTGAATGGGGTAGTTTTCCTAATTTCTCTTTCAGAAGATTCATCACTTATGAATAAAAATGCATTAGATTTATGAGCATCAATTTTATATCCTGCTACTTTACTGAACTCATTTATGAGTTCCAGAACCTTTTCTGGTGGAATTTTTCGGCTCCTCTAAATATAGAAACATGTCATCGGCACAAAGGGATAGTTTGAGCTCTTCTTTTTCTATTTGTATCCCTTTAATTTCTTTGGTCTGTCTAATTGCTCTGGCTAGCTTTTCAAGGATGATGTGGAATAGAAGTGGTGAAAGGGGACATCCCTGCCTAGTTCCAGTTTTCAGGGGGAATGCTTTCAATTTTTCTCCATTTAGAATGATGTTGGCTGTAGGCTTAGCATAGATAGCTTTTACAATGTTTAGGAATGTTCCTACTATCCCTATTTTTTCTAGTGTTTTGAGCATGATGGGGTGCTGTATTTTATCAAATGCTTTCCCGGCATCTATTGAAGTAGTCATGTGGTTCTTAACTTTAAATCTGTTGATGTGATGAATTGCATTTATTGATTTCTGGATGTTGATCCAACCTTGCATCCCTGGGATGAAACCCTTTTGATCATGGCACACTATCTTTTTAATATGCTTTTGTATGCAATTTGCTAAAATTTTGTTAAGAATTCTTGCATCTATGTTCATTAGAGATATTGGTCTGAAATTTTCTTTTCTGGTTGTGTCTTTGTCTGGTTTTGGTATCAGGGTGATATTGGCTTCATAGAATGAATTTGGAAGGGTTCCCTCCTCCTCTATTTCATGGAACACTTTGAGGAGTATTGGAATGAGCTCTTTGAATGTCTTACAGAACTCAGCTGTGAATCCATCTCGTCCTGGACTTTATTGATACGCTTTTGATGATTTCTATCAAAGACCTAGGAATTAGGCCTGAGACCCTGCACCTAATAGAAGAAAAAGTAGGTCCAAATCTTCATCATATCAGCCTAGGACCAGACTTCCTTAATATGACTCCCAAAGCACAAGAAATAAAAGCAGGAACCAATAATTGGGATAGATTCAAACTAAAAAGCTTTTTCTCAGCAAAGGAAACAGTCATCAATGTGAAGAGAGAGCCTACAGAGTGGGAGAAAATCTTTGCCACACATACTTCAGATAGAGCACTAATCTCCAGAATATATAAAGAACTCGAAAAACTTTACCCCAAGAATACAAATGACTCAATCAATAAATGGGCTAAGGAAATGAGCACACACTTCACAGAAGAGGATCGATAAGCAATCAACAGATATATGAAAAAACGTTCAACATCTCTAGTAATAAGAGAAATGCAAATCAAAACTACCCTAGGATATCATCTCACCCCAATAGAATGTCTATAATCAAGAATACAAGCAACAATAGGTGTTGGCGAGGATGTGGGGAAAAAGATACACTCACACATTACTGGTGGGGTTGCAAATTGGTGCAGCCACTCTGGAAAGCAGTATGAAGATTCCTTAGAAAACTCAGAAAGGAACCACCATTTGACCCAGCTATCCCTCTCCTTGGCCTATACCCAAAGGACTTAAAATCAGCATAGTATAGTGATGCAGCCACATCAATGTTTATAGCAGCCCAATTCACTATAGCTAGATTGTGGAACCAACTTAGATGCCCTTCAATAGATGAATGGATAAAGAAACTGTGGTATATATACAAAATGGAATATTATTCAGTCATAAAGAATAATGAAATTAGGACATTTGCAGGTAAATGGATGGAATTGGAGAAGATCATGTTAAGTGAAATAAGCCAATCCCAAAAAACCAAACGCCAAATGATCTCTCTTATAAGTGGTTGATGACACATAGCAGGGGTCGGGGGAGGCACGGGAAGAATGGAGAAGGGATGAATTGTATAGAAGAAAATGAGGGGTGGGGAGGGGGCGAGGAAGGAAAGATAATAGAATGAGACAAACATCTATACCCTATATACATGTATAAATATGCAAATTGTATGATTCTACTTTGTGTACAACAAGAAAAATGATAGCTGCACTCCAGTTGTGTACAATGACCTAAAATTAAAAAATTAATTAATTTAAAAAGGCAATAAAAAAGAAAAAAGAAAAGAAAGCAAAAGCAAAAATATGCTAATAGGAGTTTTTTTTAAGTAAACTTCTGTGCAGCAAAGGAAACAACTGCCAGTGTGAAAAGAGAACCTAGAGAATGCAGAAAATATTTGGAAGCTTTGCATCTGACAAAGAGTTGCTATTCAGAATATAAAAGAAAATGAAACAACTCAGTACACCCCAAATCAGTGATCAAATTAAAGCGAGTAAAAGATCCAAATAGACAATTCTCACTAAAGACACATAAGTAGCCCATATATATTAATATACAAATATATTTATATATAAATAAAATATAAATATATTTTATATACATTTATATGTATATATTCTCAACATCATTAATCAGGGAAATGTAAATCAAAACCACAATAATACATAACTTTATCTCAATTGAAATACTCTTATCAAAAGACACATAGATGTGGTATGATGTAGCGTGGATGTGGGGTAAGAGACACTTTCCGTGGAAATGTAAGTTAGTATAGACATTATGAAAAACATGGAGGTTCTTCTAAAAATTGAAAACAGAACTGCCATATGATCCAGCAAACCCACTACTGGGTATACATCAAAAGAAATGAAACCACTACATCAACGAGACATCTGCACCTGTGTTCTTTGCAGCACTGTTAAAAATAGCCAAGTTATTGGATGGACCAAAGTGTCCATCCATGTATGAAGCAATGAAGTAAACAACATGGTGTATGTGCACAATAGGGTACTGTTGAGTCATAAAAAAGAAATCCTGACACTTGCAGCAACATGGACAACCTGGAGGTTATTATATCAAGTGAAATTAGACATAGAAAGACAATTACCATGTGAGTTAACTCATGTGAAATCTCAAGAAGCAAATGCCATATAGGTGGAATGTAGAAGATACAGGTGGAGTGTGGAAGAGTGGTTACCAGAGGTCCAGATGGGAAGGAAGGAAAAGATAGGCCTGAATACACTAAGACAGGCAGGAAGAATAAGTTCTTGTGTTTTATTTCACAATGGCTAGTTATCGTTAAAAATATTATATTAAATATTTTGAATTCAATCTTTGGAGTATTGAATATTTCAAAGCATCTGGACAAGAATATTTTGAATGTTCTCTCCTCAAAGAAAGGATACACATGTGAGGTGATAAAGGTGCTGAATACCTTTACTGTTACACAATTCATACATGTGTTGAAATTTCACATTACCCCATGAGTGCTCACAAGCACACATATCAATTTAAAACTTACTACGCAATTTACAATGACTCTAATATTAATGTCTTTATTTCAAACATTACAATCTTTTATGAAAATGCATTGTGATGTATTTCCTCATTATTGTCACTGAATTTAAGAATTAAATATAGGCAGGAGGCAAGGATCCACTTCTGTGCCAATGTCTTTGCTCTACCTGGAATTCACCTGTTTTCAACTTCTATCCTTAATATCTCTCTCCATTATTTACATGGTTTGCCATCTAATAGTCTTTAAATGCATTTTATTTCATCTCTTAAATGAAATAAATCAGGTCCATAGCTGATCATTCATCTATTACGTTGTCAGTATCCACTTGTACCTCATCATTGAGGGGAAAAGGAAAACAATGAGCATGGGGGATAAGACAATAACACACATGAATAATCCACATGTTATAAAATGATGCCTTCCAGAACAGAATCAGAAAACAGTGGTATAGAGGTTAAATGTAAAAAGGAATTGGTTTTTTTTTAATTTTAATTTTGATTCATTGAACACAAATGGAGTACAGCTATTGTTTCTCTGGTTGGAGACTGTTAATGCTAAGTGAGATTAGAAAGGAATTGTTTTTATCATAGGAGATAGAATTACTACAAAAATATGTGGACTAAGGGGATAATATCTGGGCTCTGGAGAAATGTTAAAATTTTTTAATAATGGAATCCATAAGACCAGTTAAGAGGAAAGGAAATTGTGAGAGCCAAATTATGCAGGAAAAAATTGGGGACACATGAAGATGATAAGTGACCTAGAAAGTTAGGTGATAATCTAGTAGAGGGTGTTTTCTATTCATTCAGAGAAAATTACTGGGTTTTAACTTGTTCTTTATAAAATAGAAGTGCATGCTGGCTTTTGAGTAAGAAAATTACATAATTGTTATATTTTATAAAGATAGGATGGCAATAAAAATGTAGGAGTAATGAGAAGGAAACAGAATTGAGTTTTGTGAATACCTTTACACTGGAAGTAATAGAAAGAGCATCACTGTCTTGGTGACAGCCCCTCTAATATACCATACCTACTGTGTAGAAAATATTTGAATGTTAACTCATTGTTTTCAAATAAACTAGAAAAATGTTTACCTATACTGAATGGTAGTAATTTAAAAACTGTCCATTTGACAAATAAAATATTAAGTACTCAATACAGAATGCTCAAAATTCTCAGTTTAGGAAACAAATAAGTCCTCATCTTCAAGGATTTCTATCCTGTCTTGGGACACTCTCACATGGAAACAGATTCTATCTCATAATGTAATGGTATGGACAAAAACCATATTGATGGGACTCAGCAATGTGATGCAGAGGAAAGAACCCTGCAATGGGAGTCTGCAGGTCTGGATTCTGATGGTGGTGGTCACGTCATGTCCATGTGACCTTGTGTACTAAATAGATTCTTTAGAAAGCAGATTCTGATACAAAGTCTTGCATGCAAGAGATTTTCAGGGGAATTTTCTCAGGAAAAACATATCTAAAGTACTATGGGTAAATTTAGAAAACAGAAAACTTTAGTGATGATAGGGTCAAAACAAGGACCTCAAGACCTAGTCTTCTGGGAAGCCCTAAAACTGAGATAGCTCTTCAGAATGGAGGCAACTGACTCCATTTTAGACCTTGGCCTTGAAAGTGAGATTAACCTTGAGTGGTATATCTCCCTTCAGCTGAACTCCATTTCTGGAAATAAACTCAACATCCTACACTATTCACATCCGAGAGAGTTAATGTTATGATTCTGAGAAAGATTTGGAGTGGTACCAACTTGAAATATCTCCAACAATGTCCTTCTTGCACTTCTTCACTAGTAAATTCAATCCACCTTGGGACAGCTCCTACAGTATTCCAGCTGATCTTTGGTCTTTATTCCTGGAGTAATTTAAAAGAAAAGTTTTAACCTGATGAACTATGGTGCCCAGACTGCAGTTCATCTTGAACCTGAAACCAATATTCAGTTCATCTCTTGTCTATCATCCTTTCCAGATGTACTTCTGCTAACACTCTGCTTGTGTATGTAACTAGCATAGTAGTGACCCAGTTAATGACCCTGAAACAATCTGAGATCCCAGATCCCAGTCACTCTGGTGTTTTCAGGCTGTGGTTAATGTCTATTTACCATCCAACTGGGCAAGAGAGTACTAAGAACTACATAAATAGATCAAATAGAAGTCAATCATTTCCTCCTTATCACATTGTGTAATAATAGCTCATCCTCTTCCTGATGCTGAGGATCAATTACTGAAACATGTAGTGATCATTTTCCTTGTATGCTTGTCTCTTAGCATAAGGAGCCTAAGTGACTTTGTGGAAACCATAGCTCAAAGTTCTATAGGATTCTTGCTGTGTTTCTGGTAGGAGTGTTCTTTCTCTGGAACAGAACAACTAGACCAACATAGTCTAAAGCACAAAGGGCAAGTGGGGTCACTCTTACCTCCCATCTTTGATCTAGGAATAGAATATTCTATCATATGGGGGCCTACTACCATACAATAGTCATTGATTTAGGGTATAACTACATCCTGGATAATAGCATAATACTCTTGGGGACTAGCATCTCCATATTGGTGCCTAATCTGCATCTGCCCTAAACTGTCAGATTCCGAGTAGGAGGGTATGCAATGATGGATCATAATGCCCATTTCCATACCTTTTGCAGGGAATTTTCCTTCTTCTGAGGTGTTGCAAAGTTTTAGGCGATGAAATGCTATACACTTTTAGTTCAAAGCCTATACCTTAAATAAATATCTCAGTCAAAATGAATGATTTCCCCCTTCTGCAACCTTTACTGTGAGGGGAGCAAGTACTGGGGTTTGAATCCAGGGACACTCTACCAATGAGCTACATCACCAGTCCTTTTTAATTTTGAGACAGGGTCTTGCAATGTTGCCCAGGCTGGCCTCAAACTTGCAATCTTCCTGCCTCAGCCTCCCAATTCACTGGGATTGCAGATGTGTGCCACAGAGCCCTGCTCAATATAACCTCTTGAAACAAAACAACTGTTTGTTCTCCTGATTTTTCTTGCTGAAGGATGGGGTAGGGCTTCTTGAATTAGCCTCTATGGATATTAAGCAACCTCCGAAAATTTGGGTCATTGAAGCCCATGTTGGTGGGTCTACGCAGATATAACTTCCGTTTCCATCATTAAAGCTACTCCATTTTTTAGTCTATGTGATGCACTGCACTGCCATGGCTTCCCATGATAGATTCCTTTGCTGAATGTTAACTTGGAATAAGAATAACTTCACAGTTCATGTCTACTCCCACAGGAAACTTTTGATGTATCATTTTGTGGGAACTGGTTTTAGAGGTAGAGGTTTCTATTCCACTATCCTTACTACAATAGCTTTGACTCATAGACCAAGAGACCAAGAGACCAAGAAATTTGTTTCTTCCAAAGACAAATGTTTCCATTCTAATTATGAATCAAAGGACCAGAGAAGTAACTTCTGAGATGTCCATAATACAATGGAATCAATTTCAACTTGGTCTGGGCAAGAACTCCATCTATTATCAGAGGTTATGTATACCTGTTTTAATGGCAATACCCTGTCGATGATTCAGGCTCTCATGTATTGATAGCAACTTAATCTCAAGTGTTCAACCATTCTCCAACTATCAGAGCATTCACATTTCTTTTTTCCTATTTTTGTTTTTGAACTGGAGAAAGAACTTTAATCAATGTCTTTGTATTTCATATTTGATGCTATTCCAATTGATTATTGAATTACACTTATATTTTCTACTAATCTATACATAAAAACCCAGAAAGTTAGTTATTTTTTGTTTTCCTTTTTAATACTTTTTTATGACTAAACTAATAACATCATTGGCTTATTAGTCATCTCCTTCTGGGTTGCAATCTTCTGATATGCATGTGTTTTGTGGCATTAGTTAAATCTGTTCATACCTCCTGGAATGCATATCTAAAGCAGTCTGAATTGCTGGACAGAAGGCTGAAGAGAATTCAGCAGTTCTGTGCTCATTTGTCATATGATCTAAAGCAAACGACCTGACTTATATCTAGGATCAAATCCAGGCTTCATGGAAACTAAACTTACATGCAATTTACAGATCATCTTTAAGAAAAATTCACAATATTTTTTACTAATCCAAAATTAAGCACGAATGTGAGTACTTATAGTGAGAAATGAAATAATAACAAAAACATTTTTAAAGCTGACAAATACCACAAATATCACAAAATCCTGAAAAATGAGATATTTTATGCTGTCCGACATACCTTTACAATAGTTTTCCCCCTGCATTTTTGCTGCAAATTCACTGATAATCTTTTCATATGATGACAGTTTTGTAATATATTCTGAAGGGAACAAACATTAAAAGTTTTTTCCAGCATGAATAATTGATACTTTCTCTGATAGTTAGGATTCATAATAAAGCAACTTCCTACTTGAATATACTTGAAGTTTGTAATACTTCTATTGATCTTGTCTTAAAAGAAAGATTAAAATGGTGTACTTGTCATCATATATGCTACATTATTGAATATATTCCCGACAGGAGGAATCACCACTTTTTTTCTTAGTACACATTTTTATGAAAAAGCATTCAAAATCTCTAGTAATAAGAGAAATGCAAATCAAAACTACCCTAAGATTTCATCTCACCCCAATTAAAATGTCTATCATCAAGAAAACAAGCAACAATAAGTGTTGGCAAAGATGTGGGGGAAAAGGTACACTCATACATTGCTGGTGGGTTTGCAAATTGATGTAGCCACACTGGAAAGCAGAGTGGAGATTCCTTGGAAAACTTGGAATGGATCCACCATTTGACCCAGCTATCCTACTCCTTGGTCTATACCCAAAGGACTTAAAATCATCACTGTAGCATACTACAGTGATGTAGCCACATCAATGTTTATAGCAGCTCAATTCACAATAGCTAGATTGTGGAACCAACCTAGATGCCCTTCAATAGATGAATAGATAAAGAAACTGTGAGATATATATATATATACACACACACACACACACACACACACACATATATATACATATACACACACAAAATGGAAACTATTCAGCCATAAAGAAGAGGAAAATTATGGCATTTTCAGGTAAATGGATGGAGTTGGAGAATATCATGCTAAATGAGAAATGTTGATCACAAAAAACCAAAGGCTGAATGATTTCTCTGATAAGTGGATGATGATACATAATGGGAGGTGGGAGGGAGGCAAGAATGGAGGAAGGATGAACTGTAGAGAGGAAAATGAGGTGTGGGGAGGGGTTTGGGGAAGGAGAAATAACAGAATGAGACAAACATCATTACCCTATGTACAAGTATGATTATGCAAATGGTGCGACTCTACTGTGTGTACAACCAGAGAAACAATAGTTGTACCCCATTTGTGTACAATGAAACATTCACATTTTGACAGTGTATACCTGATTAAACAGTCCTAGGCTCTTTGAGATACTGGGAGAATCAAAATTGACTATATGTGCCATGATGTTGTAAAGTCACTCCACATGAGGGCTCCACCTCTTCAATAAGTATTGGATTTAGGGACTGAGAACTGGCTCAGATCTAGAATCTGGGAATAAGTTTAGGATATTTTGTTCAGATGGCTGCTCATACCCTTGTTGACTGACCCTCTCTTTTCCTAAGGAATACTGTGTCCTTTGAACCATTTATTTAGTTCCTGGATTAAAAACTGTCATTGGTGCTATTACTAAATGACTACGTTTGCTGTTATCTGGTCTCTTTTTTTGTATTTTTTAATACAAAAAAAATTGTATTAACTTGACTATGAGTAAACCCTATCAACTATCTACTTCTGCTTTGGCTTGAATATGCATTAAAGGCTCCCCCAAATTGTCTTGGGGGGTGGGAGAGCCTACTACTACTGGGAGGTGGTGGAGCCTTTGAGAGGTGATATCTAGCTATAAGTCTTCCAGTCATATGAGGGCCTAACACTGCAGGGTACATTGTCACCCTGGTTCTCTCTCTCTCTCTCTCTCTCTCTCTCTCTCTCTCTCTCTCTCTCT
>JAJEJO010005607.1:285274-299266 GCA_020662805.1 Glaucomys volans
TCTCTCTCTCTCTCTCTCTCTCTCTCTCTCTCTCTCTCTCTCTCTCTCTGATTCCTATTTGCCATGAGTTGAACTGTTTTCTATGCCACAAGCTCCCATCATACTACAGGCCAAAAAACAAGGTCAACCAATGATGGACTGTAACTTCCAAAACTACAAGCCAAAATGAATCTTTCCTATGGCTAAATTATCTCAGGTATTTTGTTATAACAACACAAAGCTAATTAATACACCTACCAACTATCCTGGGATAGAGAAGATGTTCATCCCTGTGCTGTTCAAACATGCTGGTTCTTCTCTCTCAGTGTAATGATAATCACTCTGGCCACAGAGTTGTGGGTCCTGTTTTATAACATAATTAGCTATTGCATTTTCTTTCCTAATATAGTATGTCCATTACAATCTGCCAATTTCTATAAGCATCCCTTCGTCTTATGCCTTAATATTCCTGTTATTTATTTTTCTTTTGGTGTAATACATAATGTTTTTGTAGTTTTAACAGATATTTTAACAGCATATCAGTACCAACTTTCAGGAGATTTTTCAAAGTTTCAAGTCACTTATCCTTATCAATCCTTTGATCCAATATTTTATAATCTATTTCACTATGTGTTCCCAACATATCCTTATGCAAATTTTAAGACAAGAGGCAATAAATTTAAGACATGGGAAGAAGATTTATAAATTATAGCTATCTGTTTAGACATGTGGATCTATTGGCACTTTAGGTTAACTTGATGTTACTCATTGGCATGCATCTTCATACTAATAGATGTGGAGACATGAAACATAAAACCTGGTACCATTCCAAAAATGGATCACCTCTTCCAATGCACACAACTTTGGGCATGCACATGTAGACACATATAAATTCCAATTTATACATTTACCTACATACTCTCCCTTATGCTGAACCAGGGAATACAGCAGGTTTAAACTAGGTCAAAGGATGAGAGTGAGAGGATTTCCAGTCCCTTAATGTTTAAATGATCCCAGTCATGCTTGAATGAGAAGAGTGAATTCAACTTGCCAAGAAGGTTAGCAGACAGTACTCTGAAAGGTCAGAACGGTCTGGTCATGGATCACCTTATCTAGCACCGGTTCACCGACTTACATTTCAGTTCATGACCATTACCCATTATAGCAAGACTGGACTAAGATGAAATAGTTCTGACAGAAATAAGGGAAGTGGAGGAAGACAGATAAATTGGTAATTCAAAACTAGAACTCTCTGGGGCTTACCATACTTAGTCCAAATTAGAGCACCACACATAATAAGGTCAAAGGAGAAAAACTAATTATTGCAAATATAGAAATATTGATAAGGTGAACCTAATTTTTAAATATGAAATAAGCAAAGTCAATTGTGACCTGGTGTTTAAAAAATAAATACTAAAGTAGACACTGCTCATCTGTAACCTGTTCTGAGAAATTCAAAGTTTATTTATGTACTTATTTTACTATCAGAGTGTTTATGGTTCATGCTACTGTTGAAAATGTGGCCAAAATTTTGTATTTTAATGAAATCTATTCAAATATACCATCGTCTTTCACCACTTGGTGTTGTATTGATTACACTTAATTACATGGGGCACAGTCTTGTATTCCTTTACCCATCCCTATGTTTTGAGAAAATAGGTGTTCTTTTCTCACAATAATTCTCCCTCCAAAATGTTCTTATTGCATATTTTAGTTCCAAGTATCATTCTTACAATAATTTCATAAGGACACTTGGAAGGAAAGGAACAATAATTTTATTAAGTAAAGAAAAGGGAAGAATACATTTCAAACCTCCTTCATTTTACTTTAAGAGATTCAATTAAGGGAAAAGATTTTCATGAAAGACATGTAGAGTCTGGCAGACCTAAGATTGCTCCTATCAATAGGACTATCTACTAAGCTAAATCATTTGAAATTTCCATTTATATAGGAGAAATATAGTATAATATTGGCAATATTATGTAATTTAGTTATCTAAATAGGCATCTGTAATGAAGTTGAATGGAAAAAAATCTGTGAATATTCTCAGCAAATTAGACTGACAAACAATGGATATAGCAAAGAGCCAGAGTGGTCATTTTGCATTTGGTACCGTATAATTAAAGTGAATGTTTCTTTCTGATAATTAATACCTTGATTGTAAAATAACTTTAATTTCAAAATGGATAGCTAATTTAGATCACTTGTAGCTATTAAATATATTTTAGCATTTAGCCCAAACATAGAACTATTAGTTATTAGAAAGCCTAACTAACCTAACCATCAATGCCTTGCTTGCTGGCTAACCTAACAAAATCTTTGTTCCAGATTTTTCTAGATGAATAGGCCTTACTTTTGATATAAAAATGGCTATTTTGTGTATTTATAGCATATTTATATTCTCTTGGAGGTCTTCAATAAACCCTGTAGTATTTCAAATGAATTAGAAGGTGAAATTATAGTTATTTGCCATCCAGAGTAATAAAGGAAAGCCTCTAACTTGGTCTTCAAATTTTTGTGAATTGATGCTGCCATTTTTGAAACAATACTTTAAAGGAATCTAAATATTTACTGCTTATCTTAAAACTACTCCATTGAAAAAGCTGTCATTTGCGTGTATATTTAACTAGGTCACTGCACACCAGTGTATAGTGATCTACTTTATTCAAATGGGTGCAATCAAACGTAACAGTGAAATAAGGAGGTACTTCTAAGTCCAATAATAAAGCCATTCCAGTGGCTAAAATCCAACATCTGAAATTACTGATGTCCTGTCATGCTGCAGAAAACTATCAAAGTAAATGCTCAAGAATGACTGTCTTGGAAATGACTATTGCTCTCTATATAGAAATATATTAAAAAATATGTTTTCCATATATTTTTAAATCTAGTTAAGAAAGTAGTTCCTAATATTCTTCTAGTACTTAGGACAGTGATGAACACATAAAATGGATGGTCAGAAAAGGTTTGCTAAAGAAAGAACAAATAATCAATGACTCCTTTGGTAATCACATAGTATCTCATGTTTACAAGACTTTGTTAATTAGGAAGCACTTTCAAACAAATACAATACAATGAATGCTCAAAAGGATAAAGGATGTACTAGTATGTTCATAAAATGTGGAAGTAGAAGATAAATGTTTGAATTAGGTTTCTATGTTTTTCTCTATTAGATAACCTTGAGCAAGTAAACAGGCTTCATTTCCATATCTGCAAATAGGGTTAATAAAACCTCTATCATAAGCTCTGCTTGCAAGAACTAATTGAGGGATTGCATATAAATAATGTACTAAAAACAATTAAAATGTTAGAAGTTCTAATTAGAGATGATCAAACTTCAACTCTGAAAAGGAAGCAATAGATAACTTTACCAGATGTGGCTTTCAATGATATCACTGCATATATTTTTTATTTTCTTTAGGAGTTCCTTATGACTTTGAGTATTCTTACACAGATCAGTTCACTAAACTTCAGTGAGAATATGTAACTGGGAGTGTCACATTTTAACATTTCATTCAAGACCTCAAGTTCCCCTTGCTTAGTGTCCTCACAGTCCTCTGTGAGTGGTGTGTATGCACACAAGGAACAAGGAGCAGGTACCCAGAGTTACCTCACTGAATGCATCACCAATACAGGAAATGTGGATGCTCAGGCCCTGGACTTCATTTTCAAGAAAACTTCTTTTCCAAACCCTAGTGTCAACTTACAGATAAAGCCTTTCCCGTCTGGGCCTACTCATGTCCATTCCTACTTTTTAATTAATTGTGAGCTGTGTTCAAGCCTTTCTCAGTGGGCTCACTATCATTCAGGTGTTTTAGTAACTACTTCATGTAGAATGGAGGAAGAACACCAGGCATGGTCAGATGTCAGGATGAAACCCTGCCCCAGGGAGATTTGAGAATAGGTAGCAGTTTTCTTTGGTGGTGCAATAACCAGCAATGAGTGCCTCTGATCATTGAGATGACTAAAACTTAAACAAATTAAACTACTTTCTCTTTTCAGCTAACTTGATTTGTAAACACTTGGACATTCACCTTTGGTACACATGCATTAATAGTCTCTGTAGCAATGCCAGTTTCTAGTGTTTTTCTACAGATCACAACTGAACATAGCCTTTACCTCATAGAGACCCTTTCTTATGCCTCTCAAGTTAAACTAGATTCTTCTCTTTCCTGTCCCATGGAAGCATGAACATTTCTTTAAAGTAATCCTACACTGTGTAATTATCAATCTATTTTGTGTCTTATCCTGTCATTACAGGGTGAGTTCTTCAAGGGCAGGAAAGTTCTCAACATTATTCTTTTCCCACAGGTCCTATAACAGTAATTAGAATATAATACAGCTATGTCTGTAAATGAAATAAACCAGACACAAGAAGTCAAGTTCTTGGTCATAGTAGAAGCTTAAAAAATTGGTTTTGTAAAAGAGGAGAGTTGAATAGTGGTCACTAGGTGCAAACAAGGAAAAGGGAGGGAGGATAGAAGAAGGTTGGACCAACGTACATTTGGATAGAAAGAGGAAGTACTAGTGTTCCACAACACAGCAGGGTGACTGTAGTCTACACCAATTTGTTATATTTCATGTTATAAAGACCTAGAAGAGAGGAGTTTCAAGGCTTCCAGCAAAAAGAAATGATAAATGTTGAAGGAGATAACAAATGCAAATTACCCTGATTGGATCATTAGACATTGTATGCATATGTCAAATGATTACACTGTGCCCTACAAATAAATGCAACTATTATGTATCAATTAAAATATTTTTAAAGACTCTATAGATCATCCATGATTGCCTCAGTGGTCTCTCTTTCCATTCACATTCTGAGTTTCATCTGCTAGCGAGGGCTTTGAGGAAAAATCTGGTATTTTAGCCAAGAAAATAAAAAAATCTCACCTTGGGCACAGAAAACAGTATGATACAGACCAGGAAAACTAGTTTAATACAGATTTTTTTGTTCATCAAAATCATGAGAGAAAAGTTAAAACGTTTGATACTAAACGAACTCTATTTTTCCTTTCACATTTCTTAGAGCACAGAGCCATTTTCTCACTGGTTTTATACTTAAATTGAGCCCTAACTAAATCTCCTGTACATATGGCATGTTGCTTTCTCTTTTGGTGTTGCTGCCAGAAACTTCAAAGATTTTTAGAGGCTCATCCCATCAAGAGGACATCTGTGATTCTTTTTGTAGGGTGAAGTCTGATGGGGACAGTTGGGAATAACATCTCAAAACATGGCACTGGAATCCAAACAGTGGGGGATTTTAGGGTGGACACCACACTGGCTTTCAATTTAGGAGAGATAAATATGAAAATCTCAGGGCCTAGAGGATTGCTGTCTTCTATAAGTGATTCAGTAGTTTTTCTTTTTTTTTTTTTCTTCTGAGCTGTGCTGCTGTGGATCTCTTTGGAATGTACTGTTCATTTCAGCATGGATGCACTCAACAGTTTGTTACTCGCTGGGCTGTTTTACTTCACCAGCTGGAGTGTGCTTGCCAGATTTTGTTGAGAAATAACAGGAGGTCATACGCGGTGTCAAGAAAATGTTGGCAGGGTTAAAGAAACAGGTATTGTATTAGTTGCAATGAATTCAGACCTACTGATGGTAGGATTAATGAAATCCGTGTCTGGCACTCTCCACAGCTCGATGGAGTTTTCAACAAGCAAAGCCAGGACACTGGAGAGGCTCAGCAAGCTCCCTGGCCCCTGGCCTGCTTGATCAAGCCAGACCTGCCCAAGGAATCTGGAAAGCAAGTGCAGGCCTCCTAAGAAACCCACCTATAAAGGAGGGACAGACAGGCAAAGAAAAGAGAGCCAAATGAGAAGGGTGTATAGGGAACAATGACATGAATTATCTATCTTCAGCAGTTCCAAACGGAAGTAAAATGAACAGTAACAGTAGCAATCCTCTATTGACTGCTTCCCTATAAGTGAGTATTAACGTAATGTCACAACGTCACAATGAGGTAGGTATAATTGTATCCCTCTTTTAGAGGTAAGAAAATGTGGCACAGAGACTGAGTTAATTTCCTCTAAAATTGGCAGCTAGGAAAGGGTGGATTCAGAAATGGAACTCAGCAAATCTGATTGTAAAGGCTATATTCTTAAATGAGGCTGTTAGGAGAAGCGAAGACTTGGGGGAGAATCTTATAAACTGGAAGAGAGCTGTAGTAGTCCAGAAATCAACTGCTTTTACAATATTGGAATATTGCTTTGATATTGGCAATTGATTTTTTTTCTCATTTTCCCCGCTCTTTATTGTAATGCCATTGACTTTGCATTCTTCTTATTTTTATTTTTAAGGGTTGCCCACTACACCTTTTTCTTGTCACCACTAGTATGAAACAGCTCTCAGAATGAGATATATGATTCTGGGTCTATGTGTCTGCCAAGTCTTGTGAGTACCTCCAACACCTAACAGAGATTAAGATTATTTTCCTTCTATTAATGTTAAGTAAAGTTGTATCAGGTGAAGGTATGGTGACATCTGAAGTTTGGTAAATTTACAATCACAGAAATTATGTACCTGACTTTTTCATTGCTATTTATCTTGAAAATATTGAAGCAGCAATATGACCCCACGGTGTGCAGTGGCATCCTACGCATTGAGACTTCACCAGGGATACATCATAAATCCCTGAATTTCCACCCAATTGGTATCAGTCAAGGTTTCTGTGAAATGAACCTCTGTGCTTTCTGGTCTCCTCTTTAGAAAGAGGAAGGACATGGTTAACAGAAAGGTCATGGGGATTAGCGGACTCTGACCTTCTAAATTTCAGGTGTTCTTTTGTATCACATACACAGAAACAGAAAACATAACAAGTTATCAACAAACGGTGAAGGGCAAGGCCAACACGGAAAGAGGCTCTGAGAGAAAAGGATAGAAATTATTTCCCTTTTTGGGGACTGTAGGTGATAGGGATGAAACTCCTTATGTCCCTTCATTTCACATTTAATTCATCTGCACACAATAACACCCCTCCTCATTTTCCTGCTTCTCTTGGTATTTCCAGAACTTCAGGAGAATCTAGCTAACATACACATGTGCAAATATCTCACCCTGTTAGCCTTAAGTCTGCATGGGCAACTTCTATATGGCTACTTCAGCTTCTCCCAGGACTCCCAGGCTGAAACTTGAGTGCCTGCTATCTTATTGATGTTCAAGGTTGCTTCTGAAAAGATCATTTAACGAAGACAGATAAGGACAAACCTTGAAGACACCTGTATCAATATGCCAAAGTCCCTGCCCTCTGATGTATCAACAGAATCCAGACACAGATTAAATGGACTCCAATAATTAAATAATTAAAGGCCTGATTTCATTTCTCCATGTCTGTTAAATACTATGCTTAAAAACATGGAAAAAAAGATTACTCTTATCCACATTGCATCTTGGACAACATCACTTTCAAAGACAAAATTTTTAAAATGTCAGCTATTTTTATTCTTCATTATGGACAAATGCTGTTATTGTGCCTACACAGAATGAACAAAAATGTGATATTGAAATATACTTAGATATTTACATAAACAATATAAAGTTCTGTATGAGTTTAGTGTGTGTTAAATATAAAATATACAATTGCTTGCAAATGTTGAGGACTTGAAGACTCATTCCTGAAAGCAATTTAAAAAGTGATTTTTGTTATCTCTTTTCCAAATAACCAAACTCATTTTTTTTCAAAATAACACCACCATCCAGATGTTCTAAAATATACTAGATGAGGTGTGAAAACCCAACTTCATATCTAGAAAAGTTTTCTTTATTTAAAATAATTAATAGTATATTTGAGTATAATGTATGCAAATTAAATATATAAAAACTAAGTATTACCTTAAGTTGATTTGTGAAAGTTTTTTCCTGAAATCCGGAATTTATTCAGTGACTTGCCTTGTTCCTGTTTAATATGCTCTATTTATATTTGTACTATTACTTTTTCAGGGTTATCTATTCTGTCATATTCAACATTTTTAACCAACATCATAATCACCTGGATTATTCATTATTATAGTCAGAAAACATTATAATATTTACAAAAGCAAATTACAATCCCCTTTTTAAATATTATTATTTATTTTACTGGTTATTTTCAAGACATTTTTCCAGTTAAAATTTTATTGGTACTAAACTTTAATTAATTTGGAAAAATTAATATCCTTATAACAGTATTTTCATCTAGCTCAGAACATAATATTTCTTTTAGATATCATTCAAGAATGCACTTTAGTGTTTTTATACTTAGGATTTTAGTCTCACTTTTAATTTTGTGGCAAGAATATTATTTGCTTAGATATACCTAATTATTGTTTTCTAGGGCTGTAATCACATCATCCACACCTAATATTTCTATCCTTTAACTTTTTATATTAATAGGTCTTGCATTTAATTACCATGTTTTTCAGATATTATAGAACAATTTTTGAACAAAAAGGCAATAGATGCCATCCTTATTTTTGTTTTGTATTTAATGAAAATGTACTTAGTGTTTTATTAATTAGGTTTATATACTAACTAGTTACTTTAAAATAATTACACTTGTCATGATGAAGAAACAATTTTATTTTTCATTGAAAATAGATTTTTATTGACCTGCCTTCTTGAGACCTTGTTAAATTTTCTTATTTATTTAAGAGTTGTTTCCCTTCATTCCTCAATTGTTTCCTATAAACAAATATGCCATACAAATAATGAAAGGATTGCTTTTATTATTTTGCACTTCTTATATATTTTTATTGACACTATTTTGCCTACAAATTTCAGTGAAAAGTTAAATAAGGTGATAAGAGCCTGAGTCCTGCCTTTGCCTTGAGTTTAATGTGAATTAATTCCACAGTTCACCATTCGGTATGATGTATGCATGATAGCTGATTTTGTTGTGCTATCCTTCATTAGTTTGAGAAAATTTATTTCCATTTCTTTATTTTTTTTACAGACTTCATTTTGATTCATTGTACACATATGGGGTACAAATTTTCATTTCTATGGTTGTGCATGATGTACATTCATATCATTATTGTTAATCACACATGTACACAGGGTAATGATGTCTGTCTCATTCCACCATTTTTCATACCCCCCCCCTCATTTCCCTCTACATAATCTAAAGTTCCTCCGTTCTTCATTTCTATTTCTTGTTTCTGGAAATTCTTATAAATGGGTGTAGAAATTTGTCAAAACCTTCGTTTGTTTTTTTTTTTTGCCTCTATTGGGATGAGTATATTCTTTTTCTATTTTATTCTTTTAACAAGAATGATGAGTTATATTAGCAGATGCCTTTATGTTAAATCAATCTTTCCTCTCGAATAACAATTACTTGGTCATAATTTGTTGTCTTTTTCACATATTATTAACTTTGATGTGCTGATAATTTGTTGAAGATTTCGGTGTCTGAGTTCATGAGAAATATCGCCTTTAACTTTTGTTCTTGTAAAATGTACTATTTTGTCTTTATAAAGGAAGACTGGATGTGTTTCATCTTCTTTTTTTTTTAAAAAAGTTTATGCAGTTTTGGTTTTTATTCTTCCTTAAATGTTGGATCTGATAACCAGTGAAACCACTAGGAATTTGCTTAGGGGATTCTTTAAAATTACCAGTGTAACATTTAAACCATACAGGAGCATTTGACTTTGGTAATTTTCTTGCTCAATATTCTAGATGAAATTCTAAAACAGCCTCTGTGATTCTTTCCCTTGCTGCACACACCTGGGTGGTCTCTCTCCTTGAGGGTGGGTTGGCAGTGTGAATGTTAGGCCAACCTAACTCTTGAGGTTAGGTTGCCAGGTGGCTGCCCTGGAGGCAATCAAAGGGAAATTTATTATAGAAGAATCTGACCTTATCAGGCCAGTATTTAAAAGAAAGGTTGGGCTCTTCCTGAAGAGAGAGATTCCCCTGTTGATTTCAAAAATAACATCTTCCATGTTATAGAGATGGTTATGTGGTAGAGACTACCAGAAGATCCACAGTTCATCAGGGCCTCCAGCTACTTGATGGAGTCACATTAGAGGAGGTCTCTGGGTCTCAGGTGAGCACACAGGCTAGCCAGCACCTTGCTGTCAGCCTCAGGAGATGCTCATGTCTTCCTCCCATTTACAAAGCCAGAAACTACTGGAGTCCTCATTCTGCATGGATCTGATCTTCCTTCTACTGTTAACATGTCCTTTTCCAAAACTACTGGGTTGGCTCCCCTTCTCACTTGCAAAGACCATTGTGACTATGTTTGGACCAACCCTATAAGCCAGGAAAATCTCTCCACCTTGAGATCAGCAACTTTAACTTCCCCTTCACTAGGTAACATAACATATTCGTAGGTTCAAGGAGATCTGGGATGTATGCATCTTCAGGGGCTATTAATCTGTCTATTGAACTTTACAAACACTGATTTTATGAAACTAGATCAATTACAAAACTAATGTGTATTGTATTATTGTTTGGTGGAGTGTTGTATACATTTCAGTAGGACTAGTTGATTAATAGTATTCTGTTGATTTGTTTGCTTTTTCTATCAATTACTAATAAGAGTGTTCATAATCTTCAGTTATGATTATGAATTTGTCTTGTTTTTCTCTTTAGTTCTGCCCATCCATCTGTCTTCTTGATAAATTGATCCTTTACCATTATAAACTGTCCTTCCTTACCTCTGGTAATGTTAGGTAGTAGTAATGAGCAGTGGAGTGCATAGCAAGATCACAGGTTTACTTTAAGTTATTTTTGAAGTTTTCTCTAAGTTACTGCCAAGGTAGATAAATAAATAAATTTGTAGCAGATAACCTGTGGAAAAACATCTGTACACAATCTTTGAGAATAAGCAAACAAAAGCAAAAGGAGATAATGGGAGGGAATACCTCAAGAAAGAAGGATTGATAGGACTAACTCTTGAGAGTTCCCATACAGGTAGGATAAAACTAGGAGTTATGGCCTCCAGTGTCTCCTATCTCTGTAAAAAAGGGGGGATTCTTTACTGGTGCTGGTGCAATAAGGTAACCTCTGACAGGTTGCTGACCCAGTACCCACATTGACATAGGACTGACTTGTAAATGAAGCCCCCCACCTCCCAATAGGATGGTAACCATGGTAGTTTCAGAAAAGATCTATTAGGGTCAAAAGCTCCTTTGCCCAACATGAAGGAGAAGTTGAATACCTGATTGGTAAAGAGTGCAGAAGGTGTCCCTTTAGTTCCCAAGGCAACCATCAAACATCAATAAATTTGGAAGAAGCATTGTTTCCTTTGTCATTCTCTGATTGGAGACGACCCACTCTCTGCCCTGAGGGTGCTCTCAGCTTGAGCCTTACCCTACTCTTACTTTGCTTCCACTTTACCTTCACTTATAATAAAATTCTCTTGCATGGCTTTCAGTGTCTGATTTTAATTTTTCTTTTGTCAGAACACAAAAACTGAGGTTTGAAGCTTCAGCTGCCTGCTCTCCTGTGACAGTGATAGTTTTCTGCAGATTGAATGTTCCCTCCAAGACTCATGTTGAAATTAAATTGCTATTGTAACAGTATTAACAGGTGGGACCTTTAAGAGGTGATAGGGATTTATGCCATTATTGCTAGAATGAGTTATCTATTGCAGGGATGGGTTCTGGCTAGCAAAGAGTCCAGCAGATTTCCTCTTGGTCTTGTGTGTACTCACTTGTCCTTCTACCATGTTAAAACAGCACAAAGGTCTTTGCTCCAGAACTGTGAACCATATAAATTTCTATTTATAACAAATCACTCAGCATAATCTATATTCTGTTTTAGAAGCAGAATATGGACAAAGATAGAAAGCTAATACTAAGAATTGGGGCTGTTGCTATAACAAATACTATGGTGTAGAAGTGACTTTTGAAGTGGGCAATTGGTAGAGACTGAAAGAATTTGCAAGCGTAGGCTAGGAAAAGTCTAGATTTCCATGAATGGAGCCTTAAGGGTGATTCTGGTGAGGGCTCAGAAGAGGAGAACTATAGGGGAAGTCTAAATCTTCATAGAGATGGCTTAAGTGATCATGACCACAATGCTGATAGAAAAATGGACAGCAAAGTCCATTCTGCTGAGTTCTTAGAAAGAAATGAGCAATAAGCTATTGGAAACAGGAGTGAAGGCCATACTTGTTATACATGTGCAAAGAACTTGAAGAAATTGTGTTCATGTCCCAGGATTTTACAGAATGCAGAATGTAAAGTGTCAAATCTGTTTTTTGGCAGAAGAAATATATAAGCATAAAGCGTTCAAGTTGCTTTGTAGTTATTCATTACTTTTAGCCATTAACAGTGAAATAGGAGAGGAAAGATAAAGACAGAATTTATAATTTGAAAAAAAGCAAAATGGAAAGATTTGGACATTTCATAATCTGACCAGATAAAGCACATTTGGAGGAGAACACAAAGATTATCTCCAAGTTATTGTGGGTGTAAGAGTTTAAAGTCAATAGAAGGAATCCAGGTGCTAGTCATTAAGTCAACGGAATGAAGACCCTAAAGGTATTTCAGAACTCTTCAAGGCTTCCCTGACAATCATAGACCCAGAGCTCAAGGAGGACAGAGTGGTTTGGTGAATGGGTGCCGTACACCCTCCTTGGACTTGCTACCCAGGGCTGCTTCAGGACATTGCCCTTCACATTCCAGTGTATCACTCCTTGAATGCTCCAACCCTGGTTCAAGTATGCCCATGTTTGACTTAACATGTTATTCCAGAAGGTTCAAGTGGTAAACCTTGAGGTTTCACTTGGTGCTGTCTGTGGACTTGGCCACCTGCACTTCAAATGGCATTCAAATTCAAATGGCATTGCAGACAATGTAGGGGTCCAGGCATTAATTTATTGCAGGAATGGAGCTACCACAGAAAGCCTTCACTAGGGAGATGCCTCATAGAGGTCCAGAGACGGTGTAACCCCTGTGATTCCTGAGCTGTAGAGCTACCAGTGTGCAATGCCAGCCTGGGAGAACCACAGGCGCCAGACTCTAACTTGTGAGAACTTCTCTCTGGGCTGAGTCACCAAAGCCATAAGGGTGGGGCTAAGGCATAGAGGACTCAAACCTGCAGCATGTCAGGAGGTGGCACATTAAGTAAAAGATTATTTGCCCCTTTTGGAATGGGAATGTCTATCCTATGCCTATTCTACCATTGTATTTAGGAAGTACAGGACATAACTTGTACTTTTCCAGAGGAAATTTGCTATGGGATGAATATTTATGCTGTGTGATTCACCCATATCTGATTCAAATGAGTCTCTAGACTTTGGACTTCTGAGTTGATTCTGGAAGAAGTTAAGACGTTGGGACTGTTCAGATGGAGTAAGTATATTTTGTATGTGAGAAGGGCATAAGTTTTGGGGACTAGGGGTGGAATACCAAGGCTTGAATGACCCTTCCAAACTTCATGTTAAAATGTAATTGCCATTGCATCAATAGTAAAAAGTGGGATCTTTGAGAGGTGATTAAGTCATGGATTTATGCTTTTATTGTGGGAATGGATTAGTTATCATGGAAGTAAGTTCCCTGGTGAAAAAGAAAAATGCTGGCCTGGTTTCTTTGTCTTGCACATGCTTACTTTCCCATCTGCCATGTCATAAAGCAGCAAGAAGGCCCTGGCCAGAGGCCAATACCATGCCTCAGACTTCCCAGCCTTCAGAACCATGAGTCAAATAAATCACACTTAAGTCTTCTACACTTTGAAGCCATAAAACTACACTATCATGAGACCTGCAGGCTGCGAGACCCGGATAAAACTGTGGCGAGTGCCAGACTACATGCCCAGCAAGTCTGCAATATGTGAAGGCCCCTCACTCTCATGGGACCAGGGAGCAATTTCCAGATCTACCATCAAGAAACTTACCTTTAAACTCATTGAAAAGGTATGGATCCATAATTAAAAAAAAAACATAAAAGCAAAAGCAATCCAGATGAGTACTGGAGATGGAGATTGTTTTTGTGCCTGAGATCAGGATGGAACAAGCAGTTTGGGCAAATAATCTCTTAGAAAAGGACCATCTTCCCAGATCAAGAGATTTGCCTGACTTTTTTTTTTTTTTAT
>JAJEJO010005608.1:0-111757 GCA_020662805.1 Glaucomys volans
CTCAAATGGTGAAGACTTTTATTTAAAAACAAAAGCAAAACTATTATATACCTTGCTATTTTGGTCTATGAAACAAAATCCTTAAGTATTATGAGGCCTTAGCATATGAGGCTTGCATCTGAGACTGAAGGTGGGTACATGAAGAAAGTGTATAAAGTGATTTCTGGACTGGGACTTTTAGTAACAATCCTCATTGGCAGTTAGTTCATCATCCCCTTTCACACCAGCCAACCACCACCAACAGAAAGGCCAAACTCCCCAAACAGTATGTCCCTAGTGCTCTATTATTTGGAAGGAACTGACAGGAGGGGACAATGCTAGAATGCCATAAACTTGATAGCTATTCTCAGAAGCATTGCACACTCCAAATTCTTTGTGGGAGATTGATAAAATGATGTCAATTGGGTCAATGTGTTGATTCTGCAGGATATTAACACTTTATTCCTCTGCCCCTCACTTTTTTGTTACCACCCTCTCAGGCATCTTTTCTATATTCATCCATTTGACTCTCGGGCCCTAGCTCACAACAAAACAACCTCTATTAGAGAATTATTGTATTTCCAGTATGTACACTAAGCATATAGAAGAAAGAAATATAAAGAATTTCCTCATGGAAATAGAGATATTTGTTGGGGGACTTAAATGTGTAAGGTGAAAATACTTATGTATGACTGTAGTTTGAATATAAACTATAGGAGTGTGTGTATTTTACTTTTAAAATCAATTTTATAGAGGCTTATTTTACATTCAGACAAATCCATTTTAAGGGTACCGTTCAATGACTTTTGATATGTAAGGTGCACATATTTTTGATACAGAAACATGAGATGCACCTTTAGTTCTATTTGGTTTATTAGATTGTTGTGGTTACAAATTGGAATAAATTGAAAATATGGACCACATGGGGGAAGACGAGACCAACCTAAAATAAAGTAGCAGTTGTAGCATTTATAGTTCTTAACTAAAAGGGAAACACATGTGGTCATGATTTTTATTGACTATGTGAGCCTCTTGGAATCATAGTTTTCCCCAGTTATACAGAAATATAGATTATTATATTGCATACTGTCTGATGGGAGTTTTCTGGGGAGATTTAAAAAAACAGAATTGAGTAAAATTCATGCTTGTGGAAAAATAATTTACATTCAATTTAAAGCCGAGTTTTATTGATTGTGTTCTCATTTGGAATAACTGCAGGGAAAATCACCTGGACTCACACAAGTTTGGTACCATTTACTAGACTTAGCTGTAAAAAGAAACTCATTTCAATTTCAGTGGATGGCTGTTGAGTGAATTTTCCTGTGCTATCCTTCACTGCAGGAAATGATATATTATAGTTTTGGATTCCATGATTTCCTGCCCACCCAACAAATCCAAACTACAGGGATTGTGCATTCTAAATGTCTGAATGGCCTAGCTTATGTGGATAGAGTATTTTTTTAATGTCCAAGATGGTTAAAATTGATTGCACAAGTGATCTATAGGGGTGATATACAGAGCCTTTGTTTTCCTCTTCTGAAATTGTTTTTCCATTTGTGCCATGATTATACCTGGCTTTATCTGAAGAGCCAGGTATGGAGTGTAGTTTGTTTTTAAAGAGTGATGTAGGAGACTGCAGTTTATTTTGAAAGGTGTCTGAACTAATTTAAATGGTCCAGATAAATGGTTTTTTTTGATGCAGAGATCAGTTTTGATAACTTTTGCTGTTTTCCTGACTGCTTTGTTTTATACTAGTTTAAAAAATATGGATAAACTATAGCCTTCCAGAAAGAAAGGAGTAAATAGTGTTAACCTTTTTAGATTCAAGAGTCCTGGGAAATGCTTGACAAAGAAAGGAAATGTGTTTTGTATGTTATTGTTTTATAAACCTCAGAATCTGTTTGTTGGTGGGGAAGAAGGTCAGAGAGGCACTTCTCCAGCATGAGAGAGGAATTCTTTTTGCTGTTGCTTAGGATCTTGCTCTAAGCCATATGTGCATCCCACCTTGCATGACACGAATATGAGAAGGGACAGGTACAATTAGATGTTGAGGTGAACAAAGCAGCCCCAAAGACATTCAGAGAGGAAAGTGTCACAGCATTTTTCCCCCCAAAGAAAACATTTAGGTTACCTCCAAACTAATGAGAATTCAAGATTACTTCCCTAATGATATAAACGGCCAAGTGTAGCTAAGTTTAAATACTTGATTCCCAAGTAAAAGGTTATGAAAATAAACATTTGCAGAAGACTAGAAGTGTTCTCTATAAGGGCCCAGTGCCAGTTTTTATCTGTTCATGGCCGGCAGAGATTGATCTTAATTTGGCAAACAGAAGTCAGGGTAAGGAGAGTGGACTCTTGTCCTCATTGTACAACAGTGCTGTCCAGTGGAAATTTGAGAACAAGCAGTGTGAACCACTTGTGTAATTTTAAATCACCCAAGTGAAATTATTTTTATACCACATCTTATTGTACTCATATCCAAAATATCATTTTAATATGTAATTGATATGATTTATGTATATGGTGGTGCTGAGGATTGAACCCAGGGCCTCACACATGCAAGGCAGAGCATTTTGCTGCAGAGATCTTGATATGACAAACTATTACTGAAGTACTTTACAATCCCTTTTCATATTAAGTGATATGCATATTGAATATCTCAATTCAGACTAAGGTATATTTCTAGGGTGCAATAGTCACATTTGACTAGAGGATTCTATAATAGCCCAGATCTACAAAATTGAATTTCACTTAAATCTCTCGTGTAATAAGTTGAAATTTTGCACTTGGGAAACTTCTGACAGGGGTAAGTGTAGACTATAATGATAGACTCACAAAATCTTTCAGATATCAGGTTATTCCAAGGACATTTATGTCCTCCTACTTCAAGGTTAAGTGTTTTATATTACAGTATTAAAAAAGTAGATAAATTATTTTTTCCTGGAATTTATGAGAAGAAATTGTTGAATAATTAAGAATAGAGAAAAGCAACAAAAATGTGTTTAAGTGTAATAAATTTAGGCCTGGATGAAAATGACAATGATTACAATTATAATTTGAATGAAAAATATAGTGATAAACTTTACAGACACCTTAATTTGATCTTCACAACAGCCATTTGATGGTAGTAGTTTTGTAATCCCTTTTATGATCCCTATTTACCAGTGATTAAACTGAAAGAGGTGAAATTTTGTAAGAGTCCTACAGACAGCGAGTACATGCAAACCCAGGGTGATTGGTTTCTGGAACCTATGATCTTAATCATTCTTCTTTGTTACTTCATGTTCACTTATGCCTCCATGATTGTCTTGGAGAAACTGTACTTGGAGAAGTTACATAGTTGAAGAATTGTGGCTAATTCCTAAACCATTGCAGTGATTCCACTACTTCTGTTTACTTCCTCAAGTTTTCATCAGTAGTCTGAAAAGGAGAAAATGATTGGAGATGTAATCACCCTTGAAAAGCTGACTTTTGCCCTCTCATTTTGTCAGTTATGCCTTGTGGCATTTATGTCACAGTAGTGGAGCTTGTGAATACCACTCTTGGAGCTGAGGTGTGATGACCCATCTTCTGTTAACGATCAGTGCCTCAGCATGAAAAGATTATTTTTTTTTCTTAACCAGCTAATCTTGCCATGAGACCCACAAATCCACTTTCATATAATTTCTGCTTTTTGTTTTCAATTCTTGGTTTCAACACTCAAAAACAATTCCCTGTTGAGTGCTTCAGTGCTCATATTGATATTTGTGGTGCATTGAACAGGAGTTAAATTTCTGCTGTTTCTGTAAAGTCCCGGAGTAGGTCTGCTTTTCACTTAGGATTCACAGATCAGACGTGTGCAGATATATCTGTTTCAGATTTATCTTTTTATTTATCCACAGTATTTTTATTCTGTAAGTTAGACAGTTGTGTGATAGTGCATGGGAAAACTCTGGTGCAGTGTGAATGTGACGAATTTTACCTTCCTGTTTCGATCATCCCTCAACCCCAACAGCCCTCAATATTGGATTGATAAAATCAGATTAAAAACAGATTTCTGTAAATTTGTTTACCTAATAGGTTTTGGATATTTTGGATATCTTATCTTTTGCCTTTGAACTTTAAATTATTAAAATTACTAAAATAATTTTCTGTCTACCGTGCTTTTAAGCTGTATTGGAAAACTGTATTTACCTCTTACTGGTTAACAAGCCAGACAATAGGGGAGGATCAGCTTCGTCAGGTGTGACTGAGTTTTAATTAAGTTGTATGTAAGTCTATTGAACAAATGCTACAGTAAAACTGTTTTTATATCATATTATAGATTAGGTACTTTATGACCACCACTTCAAAACAAAACCAAAAAATAGTAACAAATATTGAATTACTTCTAAGCAAAGTGTTTGTTATTAACTATTGCCAAATTTTGTTTTCTTAAAAAATACTATTATGCATACTTTTCATATTTACAACTTGATACAGCTTCAATTTTTCATTAAAACAGCACTAAGTATTTACAAAAGAACATAGGATTAAAGTTTGTTTCTTATTTTAATGGTTTTTGTTTACAGACCTACATCTCACTGACTACCTGGTTTCCTACCTACCTAATCTGTTATTTTCTGCCCCCTTGCCTTTTTTGTCTTTTTGTCTGAACTAACCTCTTTATCTATAAATGGTGATTTAGAAATTTCCTTGGCTTTGCTTATCTCTTTCTGCCCATCCATCTACTAAATGCTAGCCCTTCAGATCCTGAGAAAAATAGATCTTTTTATTTTTCCAAAATGCTATCTCCTTATCACATGCTTCCTTTAAAACCCAACTTTCATAAAATAAAATTTCATACTTTTATGAACTTGACCAAATTTCATAATGTTTTAATGGATACAGAATTTTCAAGCTACACATGCTAAAATACTCACCCACCAGACATTTGAATTTTTTTTCTATCATCATAGTCTACTTTGAAGTGTTGAAACTTAACATTATTTTCTGACTGCAGTCTCTAATTCTTCCACTTTACTCTCCAGTCCCTCAGTCCCATTGATTATCATCTTTCATCTAAGCCTTCTGAGCTGTCTTCCAGATCACCTTGCCCTTCTGCCTTAGCATGCTTCTGGATTCAACCCAGACCAGTTGTCAGGCATTTCAGCAATATTCTAAAATCATTCTAGAATCCTGTAGTCTGTTTCTAAAGCTTATTCTCTATTCAGTGTCATTTTTTGCTGAAAACCCTTTGATGCTGCACATTGCTTATGTTTTCCTCCCTTTATTTAAAAGAGACTTCTCTGTGGATTTCAGAACAGTTGTTTTGAGCATTATTGTGGCAGTTATCACATTGTGTTCCATGGATCCTTTGGACCTTTCCTTGGACACAATGGTGCTTCATGAGTATATGCTGACAGATCTAGGACTCTTGACACTGTTTTGTTGTTGTTGTACTTAGAATGTGTTCCATCCAGATAGAGACAACTAGGGTGTGGGGGTGTGTGTTGCAGGGGGTAGGGCAGGGTGGGGAGAATGTGTTAAAGAGAATCTGGCAATCTAATGGCATTAAAAATAAAAGCTACAGACGTCATTGTCCTATGTACATTTATGATTACATGAATGCTATGAATCTACATCATGCACAACCATAGAAATAAAAAGTTGTACCCCATTTGTGTACAATGAATCAAATGCAGTCTGTAAAAATAAAAAAAAATTGAAATAAAAATAAAAGTGTATTCTGGGTTTTATGGTTGGTTCTCTTTGGGCAGTGAAAGTGTTTATTTTGCAGGTACAATGCAATAAGTGTTACATTTTAGCAAAAGTATACCATATCCTTTTACAACCCAGTGTCTTCAGAATAACATTCTTATGTAATTAAATAGTTATGGACCCACATCTTTATTATTTTCACTCCTTTTCTATAACTTGAAAAAACTTGACATTTCACCCTTAGTGTGTTTTTACCAATGTTCTAGTAAATAAAAGATCAATCATGCATAGAACTTGCAAGTAAATCCATGCAGTTCCTAATCCCTACCACCCATATTTATGAGTGAAACAAGTTGGTGCATAGATTGGCTTACCTTTTTCCTTTTATACTTGTGGCAAATTAGTGGCTAACCTGAGAATTATGGAGGTCCTGAATTTTTAAGATTCTCTGATTAGCTATTCAAACATTCCTTTATATATTTGGTAAAATAGTGATTAGGCATATAATTTGAAATTTTGACACATAAAATTTTTTGGAGCACTGTGTTAAAAAAATGGCATTCATGATATATCTTACTTTATTCTTTTGAGAAAGATTAGGAGTAGAAAAGCTTTTATGTTTACTGAAATCCCCCATGTTAAAAAAAAAAAAACAACATCAATAACAACAAAAAAACTACACATTGGCAGCAGTGAGTGGTCCTCCAAATAAAGTTGAAATTATTTTAAATGGGCAGAAGATATTTTTTCCTGGGTTTGTGTGCTGGTATCTAGTTATAAATTTTTTTTGTTGTTAAAATGTAGTAGTAATGCGCTAGGGTTGTAGCTCAGTGGTAGAGTGCTTGCCTAGCTTGTGTGAGGCATTGGATTCCATTCTCAGCACCATATATAAATAAATAAATAAAATAAAAGTCCATTGACAACTAACTTTTTTTTTTAAAAAATGTACTAGCACTGTTTTATTTCTCCAATATAATAATCACTAAAAAATATTCATTCATAAAATTGATCTATTTTTAAAATCTTGAAATGATAATATACATTAATGTAGCATGTGTGTTCATTTGGAAACATTATATAAAGCTGACAGCTTTGAATGTAGCAGAGAGGTGCCTCACTTTTCTTGGTGACCTGTTACAAATTTGTTTTAGAAACACCCATTGGCACCTCCGAATAAAAACCAAAGGTCCAGTTTGATTAGCTAATATGAATTGTTAAGGATTTTTAAAAAAAATTTTTATTTGTTCTAATTAGTTATACAGTGGAATGCATTTATGCACTTTGATATATATCATACATAAATGAGGTATAATTTCTTATTTTTCCAATTGTACATTTAGAATCACATCGTTTGTGCAACTCATATGTACCTAAGGTAATAAGGGATTTTTAATTCTTTCCCCAACATTATTTGTTCCATTATCTTCTGAATTTTGAGCTTCTGTCAATATTTATTATTATGAGGAAAAACAATTCTCCTGGAAACAGCCTACTGATTTAAGAGAGATTTGTTATTTCAATTTATGTTGAAGTTTTAAATCTAATGAAATGGGTCTAATACCATGGAAAGTGAAATGGTATCTTAAGAGCACTCAGTTACTCAGCTAGAAAGTTCTGTGTTATTCTTCCTGCGCTACCTCTTGTATTAAATTGTATCCATTCTTAATAAAGGGTTATGATATAATTCAGTGATGGAGTGCTTACAAGTATGCACAAAAATGTGAATGTATCTGTTCCACTACTTTGCTTGAGACCCTTAACTTTTCTTGCCTGATACAATATTGTTAAAAATATTCTTCCAATTAGTTTTCCTTGCCCATTCCTCTCCTTTTTCCATACTGTTTTCTTTCTCGAATGTAAACTTACTATGTTAGCTTTCACCTCAAATATTTTCATGGTTTCTCATTTCCTGTAGAGAGAGCATGGGACACAAGGCTTCTCATGACCTTTATGTATTTTATTGTTGTCTCTGTCTGATTAGGCCTCGACCTATTGTCACCATTTGGCTAGGCCTTGTCCTTTGGGCTCTTTGTCCCTTCTGGAGGGGGTAAGGCTGATGGGTAACCAACGGCCCTGAGAGAGCAGGCTCTAGACACAGTCTCAAATTTATTAAAGAATCACAGCACTTTTATAGAAGGGGGAGTCAAGAACAAAGAACCGGTAGTGTAACATGATAGTCTGTAAGGATTTACCAAAGGGAGGAGGGAGAGAGAAGGACGAGGGAAGCTAACTTGGAGCAATGGCCATTGGTTGGTCAGGTCACTTGGGAGTTTTCTCCACAAGCATGAATTATCCTGAGTGTGCAGTCAAGGATTTTACCTTTTTTTCCACTTTGTCACACCTGAATGTACCTGACTCTTTGTTCATGGAGTTGGGCATGAATCATATATTATGTCAAGGATATGAAAAATTACAAAGGTCGATGGCTTTAGGTAGTATATTTCAAGTTTCCTAATTCATAAACAATACATTTACTTATACATTTAGTATAGGGAACAGGATGGTGTGGCATAGTGAGTCAAAAGGTTTAGTTCTCACTGGGCTGCTAACTTATGTTTTGATCTTAACACGTTTCTACCTCCTCTGAGCCTCCATTTCCTCATTTGTCAAGTGTGAATAAAAACATTCTCTCAGGATGGTTGTAACAATTTAGAGAATGTTGATGAAAACTCCTTGCACATGAATAGCTATCAAAATATTATTTAATAAGCAATAACTGTTTGTTGGGCCCTTTAACAAAAATGATTTCAATGCAGATCTCCTGTCAGCCCTGAAAGCAAACTTGCTGTCTCCATTCACAGACAGGAACCTGGAACAGAGGGTTTCAGTAACTGGCTCAGGGCCTGCTGTTAAGTGACAGTAGTCACTGATTTAAGTCCCCATTTCTCTTTTGTTGTGTTGTCATGTTATAATAAGGGATAAGTAGCAGAGGTTTGAACTTTAACAACAATTTGGGTTATGCTGCCAAGAAATGGGAGTAGTGCTCTAGACTGGGAATCAGGGGATCCAGACTGTTAGTATATTTTTGTGTTATTTTTAGGTGTTACTTAAATGTGTTCTATTAAATGCATTTTTTAAACACTGGACTACATTTCTGCTACGGAATATGTGTAAAATGTTTTCTTATCGGGACTTTAATCTTTATTAGAATGAAACATCCTTTGAAGTGATCAAAAGTATTTAAAAAATCATATCTTAACATTTTCTTCCTTTTGTTTTGGTTTTTTTAGTCATTCCTATACTGGTCAAGATTACAGTACACAGGGAAATACTGGGAAGATTTCTTTAGATCAGATTGATTCGGTAAGCATCATAGCCTTTCAAACTCACACCTTTGTTCATGGAGGAAACACAAATTTTTCTCAACCAAAGACTTTTGGGTGGGAAGATGGGAAAGAATGTTCTTTCATTGCTTGCTGGAAACTTTTAAAGAAAATATTGTGTGTATGCATATGATTTTTCTTTTAAGCATTGGAAAATCAAAGTTAATGAAAAAGTTGTTTAGAGTTTAATGAACAATTTGAATCAGAATTGAAGCAATTATTCCAAAAAGGAATTTTTAAAAGTAATGATAGCTACATGACATTTATGTTTTAATATCTAAATACCATGTACATTTAGAAAAGGAAAAATGGGAAACTTTAGGTGAATAACCGGCTAGAGCAGAGGATTCCTGTTGGCATAGTAATAAACTGAGCCCCTCCTCCCAGCATAGTGTTTCCATGGCATTTGATTAATGCCCTAGTTAGAGTCCTTATTATATAATTTTTATATGAGTTTTATATGAGTTTAACTTAGAATATAATTTGTGGTGTCTTTTTTCTTAACTGAATTAAAGGGGAAATGATGTTTTATTCATCTTCCTGTTTTCTAAAATACTGCATAAATATTCTGTTACATATAATCAAAAAGTGATTAGTTATCAGACTTTGAGGGGACCTTGAATGTTTATACTAAGGATGTTTAATATTCATTTTGTTTTATTAGAACACTGCTTAAGAAAAAATAATTACGAAATAAATAGTATAAAGGAACAAAAATGTGATGTGAAAATGTCCTGAAAGGCTTTCTGTTGGTCCTGCCAGGGGAGGATAGAGGTCTGAATGAACTAAGTTGGGGATAAAAATAATAATAATTAGCATTTTTTTTCAAAGGTTGAAGAAAAATGGGATGTTCATTAGAGGGAGCAGTAAAATCAAACAGAGTGAGCCCTGCTCTTCCTTTCAAAGTGAACTTGCTGAGGAATATGAGAGCAGTTAGAGTTCAAGTCTAGGGGGAAGGATATTTGAGGAAGTAAGAATGCAATTGAGACCACAAGTAAAAAAGTTGAATTAAAAATGGGCAGTGATATTTCATTTTGACACTGAAGGCAGTTTTTTGTAACTATTGATTTCTTTAACACATTTGTTTGAATTTTCCTTTTGAGAATGAGTTCTCTTATTTTTGTGTTGTACTTTATATTTATTTTATGAATTCATCTATTACCCAGTAGTTGTACTTTTGGACATTTATCTCAGGGAAATGATATCTTATGTTCACACAAAAACCTCTACAAGAATGTTCATAACAAGTTTATTTGAAATAGAAAACCAGAAATGACCCAACTGTTCAGTGAGAGAATGGTTAAATAAATTGTGGTACATCCATACCATGGAACTCCACTTGGTAAAAAACAAAAAAATGAGCATAGATTTAACGGAATAGATGAATCTTAAGGGTATTATTTTGATTGAAAAAGCCAATTCTCAAATATTATGTACTATGTGATTCCATTAATGTAATACTCTTAAAATGGCAAAATTGTAGATGTGGAGAACAGATTAGAGGTTGCCAAGGATTATGGAACTGGGGAGGAGGTGGCAGAGCAGTGTGTAAAAAGCAGATGAGGTGGTCATAAAAGGGAAACTTGAAAGATTCTGATGGAGATGGAACTATTCTGTACCTTGGTTGGGGGCAGGGTGGATGCATGAACACACACATGTGGGTAAAACTGCATAAAATTAAATACCCATACAACTAAGGAAATCTTAAAACTAATGGATTATGTCAGTGTCAGCATTCTGGTTGTGATATTGGATTACAGTTTTGTAAGATTTTATCACTGAGGGAAACTGGGCACACGATGTCTCTTTGTATCATTTCTTTTCTTTTTCTTTTTTTTTTTGGTACTGGGGATTGAACCCAGGGGCACTCCACAAATGAGCCACATCCCCAGCCCTATTTTGTATTTTTATTTAGAGACAGGGTCTCACTGAGTTGCTTAGGGCCTCGCTAAGTTGCTGAGGCTAGCTTTGAACTTGCGATCCTCCTGCCTCAACCTCCCAAGTGCTGGGATTACAGGTGTGAGCCACGCGCCCGGCTTCTTTATATTATTTCTTATAGCTACATGCATATCTATAGTTGTCTCTGTAAAGTTTAATTTCAGGAAATATGTGAAATTAATTTATTAAAATATAGTTAGTAATTTTTGTTTAACTCAATATAGTCAATGTTATCCTTTTTTTAAAATATTTATATTTCTGGTACTGGGTATTGAATACAGGGCTCTACCACTGAGCTACATCCCCAGCCCTTTTTATTTTGCTAAATTGCTGAAGTGGCCCTCAAACTCAGAATTCTCCTCCTTTAGCCTCCCAGATTTCTGGGATTGCAGGTATATGCCACTATGCCTGGTCCAAAATATTATCTTAGCATATAATCAATAATTTATAAGAAAAATTCATCTATAATCACATTAGTACAGTAATACTTCCTTATGATTTTTGATATTATTCCAATTAGACTGAATTTACAGTCACAATAAATATTATAAGGGAACTGGTATGTCTTCCTCATAACCAAAAACTATTTTTTCTTATAGCTTTCTACCAAATCCTTCCCACCTTGTATGCGCCAGTTACATAAGGCCTTGCGGGAAAATCACCATCTTCGTCATGGAGGCCGAATGCAGTATGGCCTCTTCCTGAAGGGCATTGGTTTAACACTGGAACAGGCATTGCAGTTTTGGAAGCAAGAATTTGTCAGAGGAAAGATGGATCCAGATAAGGTAGTTTTGAAAAAATTAGAGTGGTAATTGAAATTTTCATTTGGTGTGAAAACTGACAGGTCTGATTTTTTTTGTTTGTTTGTTTGATGTTTTTTTAAACATGCTCCTTGAAATGTACTTGAAAATTCTGAGAGTTATATTTGTATACAGTTTAATTTAGGTAAAAAGGAACTCACATATTAATCTAATATATGCTAAACAAGAGATCAGGACAGCTGTCATCTCATTTGAAGGTAACAGCAGTAGTCACTGTAAGAATGAAATTGCTTTGAGTTATATTTAAAATAAATTTTAATTTTTTTAGTTGTAGATGGACACAGCATCTTTATTTATTTGTTTTTGTGGGCTGAGTATTGAACCCAGTGCCTCACACGTGCAAGGCAAGAACTCTCCTACTGAACCAGGGTCCCAGCCCATTGAGTTGTATTTTTTGTAGAAATGTTTACATATACCCGAGAAAGACAGAGAGAGAGAGAGAGAGAAGGAGAAAGAGAGAGAGAGAGAGAATGTCCTTTTGAGGACCAGCAAGTATTATAAACAAATGAAGCAAAAGCTATTAAATTTTTTCTCCTATACTATACAGAATCTTTTCATAGAGCATTGTTAGCTAGCAATCACTATAAACCTGAGCTACTGCTTTTAAACCTGTGTGTAGTACTCAGATTCTCATTCCTACTCCTTATTTCTCTTTAGAAGTACTAGCTAGTAATATTTTGTTAAGAAATGTGGTTTTTTGCCCCTTTTATGCCATATTCTGTGGTATAAAGTAAATTTTTAATTGTTGGTTTGTTTCTTCCTGAAAATCTGTTAATTATAGAAAAAAGAATATTTACCAAGTAAATTTTATAATAAACATTGTATTATGCCTTGCATTAGTTTGTTAGGGTTGCCTTAACAAAATTCCAAAGACTAGATGGCTTATACAACAGATATTTATTCCCTCACAGTTTCGGGATCTGGAAATTCAGTCAAGATGTTGGCAGGTTTGGTTTCTCCTGAGGCCTCCCTCTCTCCTTGACTGGCAGATGTGCTGTCTTCACATGGTCTTTTCTCTCTGTGCGTGAATCTCTGGTGGTGCCCCTGCTTCTTATAAGGACACTAGTCATATTGAATTAGGGCTACACCCTTAAGATCTAATTTAACCTTAATTACTCCTTTTAAAGACCCTTTCTCTAAATATAATCACAATTGGGGTTAAGGCTTGAATATAAGAATTTTAGGATAACATAATTCAGTCTGTAACATGTCTATATGTACTTTATTTTAAAAGATCTGAACTTTTTAATAATGTTATAAAAAGCTTCTACAGTTTTTACAGATTTATTTTTAAAAATTGTCTTCATTGGTAATTATCTACAGTATTCTGAACAAGTGATTTCAGAGGGTTTTCTTTTAAAAGTTTTGGATACTATTTCTTAGACTTCTGTTATATTTCTCCTATTTTAAAAGCATATTGTGATTATAGAAAATATGAAAAATATGCAGAAAATTTACCTTTTATCTCCCCACTCAGAAAAGATTGTCAATGTTTTTATCCTTTCTCTTTAGTTTAGGTAGGTAAGTAATGTGCTTTCTGCAGCTTTAGTCAGCTTTTTCTCTATTGTCAACAAAAGACCTGACAAGAACAATTAGAGGAGAAAGTTTATTTTGGGACTCATGGTTTCAGAAGTCTCAGTCCATAGATGGCACTGTTGTACTGGGCCTGCGATAAGGCAGGACATCATGGCAGAAGTGTGTGGTGGAGGAAAGCAGCTCAGGACATGGCACCAGGAAGTAGAGAGAGAAGAGCTCCCCTCACCAGGGGCAAAATATGTACCCCCAAAGGCACACCCCTAGTAACCCACCTCCTCCAGCCATACCCTACCTGCCTACAGTTAACACCCAGTGGATTAAAGCACTGATTACGTTAAAACTCTCATAACCACATCATTTCACCTCTAAGTGTCTTGCATTGTCTCACACATGAGCTTTTTGGGGACACCTCATATGTAAACCATAATACCCCCATTTTGTTTTTTGTTTTTTGGTGGTGCTGGGGATTGAAGCCAGGGCCTTGTGCTTGTGAGGCAGGCACTCTACCAACTGAGCTATATCCCCAGACCCCAAAACCCCCATTTTAAAAATTGACATTGTTTTATCATAACTTCATTATGTTGTTGAGTAATCTTTGAAAATATCATTCTAATCAGTTGCATAATATTATATCTTTGAGATGGTAATATAGCTCAGTGGTAGAGTGCTTGCCTAGCTTGTGTGGGACCCAGGTTGGACCCCCAGTACTGCACACACACAAGCACACAAAAGTGTGTGTATATATATACACAAAAACATATATATATATATATACAGACACACATTTATCTCCTTTGAGAGTGACATAATTTGATTATTACCCTATTTTTGTACATTTGGTTGTATCTAACTTGACTTGTCATAAATGTTTTTCTGGCCAATATCTGGAAGAAATAAAATATTGATTGTAGTTCTAATTATGTCCTTTGCCTGCACATAGTAGTATCCAAAACTTTTAAAAGAAAACCCTCCAAATCCTTTGTATTCACCAGAAATAAAGATTACTTAATAAGGATCTATAGATTTAAAGCTTTGATATATCATGATATGACTAAGAATAAATTTTAAATTTGACAAGAAAAAATTTTAAATTAGACCTTTGTCAAGCTATGTGAGAGTCTTGTTGTTTTGTTGTAATTATATGTTATTACAAAACAAAATTATATGTTATTACAAAAACAAAAATGTTTTTGTTTTTAATTAGAAATTTGATACATTAAGTAGGTAAGTGCATTAGTATTCACTAGAGAAATGGAACTGTATGTGCGTATAAATAGATTTATCATAGGGAATTGGCTGACGTGATCTTGGGACTTGGCCTCTTGAGTTGGCAAACTGGAGACCCAGATGACCCTGTAGTGTAGTTCTAGTGTGAACCTATAGCCCTGCAAACCAGGAGAGGCAATGATACAGGTCAGTTTCAATGCCAGCAGGCTAAGGACCCAGGAATAGTCCATGTTTAATTCAACTCTGAAGGCAAGGGGAAATGAATCTTCGGTTCAAGGCAGACAGCAGAAAATTTTTTCTTACAGGAGAGTTAGCCTTTTTGTTCTGTTAGGTCTTTATTCAACTGATTGGGTGAGACCCACCCTAGTTAAGGAGTAAAATCTGCTTTCCTGCAACCATCAATTCAAATGTTAGTCTCATCCAGAAACACCCTCACAGAATAATGTTTGAGCAAGTATCTGGCACTTCATAGCCTATTCAGGTTGACACAAAAAATTAACCATCATAGCAGGTAAATATTTGTGAGCTGGCGAGAAAGTTAGGCAGTGTTTTTAAAGTGAAAGAGAAGTTGAGCTCACATTTTAACTTGGTAGGTGTTGTAAATTAAGAAGAAAGCAGGGAGTAGGAAATCTCAGCCCTGCCTGGCAGTGTGGACATTTGCTGTGAATACCAGGCCTGTGGCTTGGACACCTGTTTACTGATCTGCCTTCTTTTATGTGTATCTGTGATGCCTGTGTATTAGTATTATAAGTATACAGGTTTTGTGGGTTTTTTTTACAATGTAAATTTTTACAATTATTGTAAAATAATATTTTGGCTTTCTAGATAATATATACTAGTGTATGTTTGTGTTAGCTTATTGATAATAGCAAATGTTATTTTGACTAGAAGATTATAAGTTAGACTTTAATGTACTATGACTGGTATTCTATATAGTCTAAAAGTAAATGATCATGTTTTTCTCAATTATATCCTAGTTTGAGGGTGAAAAGTATTGTAGTAATGTGAAGTAAGAAAGTTATGGTGGATCATACCAGAGATTAATCAGTTTGAGGGAAATGAATGGCATGGATCAGTAGAGAGACAAATAAGAACAAGCATACACAGTGAACAAGGAATAAGGGGGAAGTAGGCAAAGTATTGTTCCCTTTTGAATTTTTTTGTATTTTTCTGTTCATTCACTGTGGCTTTTTTGTTAGCTCGTTTGGGGATCATTGTGGTTTTGGTTTATGTCATTTAAAAATCTCTGCTTTCAGACTTCTTGGATTTCCTTTCTCTGTATATTTGAATGCTGTTTTATTTGAATGCATATTTTACTAGGGGATAAGGGATTTTAGTACTAAAACACTAATGATTTCCAAGAGAACCTTCTGTTACAAAAGATCTTATAATGAATCAATTGCTTTATGGTATACCTTGCTCCAAAATATTAGTTTCACAATGCAGGGTTTTTATTCTGAGATTTAATTGTGTTGTGTATGAATACTTATGAATATTAAAAATTTAAAAATAAAGTCGTTTGTGTTCACCCTTGTCAGTGTGGGGCGGAGACATCTGAAAATTGCACTTGGTTGAATGTTCCACAAGAGAAATTTGAAGTTTTGAATATCTTATTCCTTAAATATTTTCTTAGATTCCTGAAATAAATGCACCTATGCTTTATGCAAATAAATATATTTAATTAATCATAATAGTTTTATGCACATTTTCTTAGCTGCAATTATAATTTATATTATATTTTTATATTTTTTATAGAAAAAAACCTCACTCAGTATAAAAGAGATTAATCAGACATTTATTTGAAGCATAAAAAACCGTGCCACAAAAATTTTCTTTCACTTGTAACTTGGATTTTAAATCACTTTAGACAGTAGAATTAAATTGAACTGGATAATTCTTTCAATAAATTCGAAGTAGTGTATCCTTTTAGTCAGATTGCTTACAGTATTGTTATTCTGAATTGCTTTAACCTGGTTCTTTTGGATATTAAGTGTAACATACATCATGTACATTTTATCCATCTGAAATTCCTGTCCCTGATGATAGCACACTTAAAGTTCACTACATGTTGTTATAATTGTGTCAAGGAATATTTGGCACTGTTTAAAAGCTGATCTTTTGTCCCAGAATCCAGCTTGCATCATGACTTAGACTTATGTTGTTAAAATTGACTAGCAAAGAAGTAAATATTTGGCTTATGAGATTTGAGAATATGAAGCATATTTTTGCTACTTTTTTCTTTTTTTTAAAGATCATTGAACGTGGCATAGCATCATTTCGAAATTGGTTAGAAATGCAAATTCTTCAAATCAAGCTCTGGGGAGAGGCCCACAATTTGTGGTTTAAAAACTTTCCACATGAAATTGATGTGTACTAAGGACTGAGAAAATATTGCTCTTATTGAAATCTAAATTGGTTATTGGCTTATCCAAAGAATAGGCATTGAAATTCTTTAGCTCTTACTTGTTCTTTTATCTGCCTCTGTTGGTGATTCGAACATAATATGTTGCTCTTTGTCAATGACCCACACATATATTTGAACTCCTACTATATGTCATGTCCTAGGAAATAATAAATGAATATGTACAGCAGGGGTTTTCAGCTGATGTACTGTTAATGAATTTCCAATATACTCCAGTATTGATCCTGTGAACCCTTGGGGAAGGCTAGCTTGGGCCTGGAGTACTCAAAGCCAGTTGCCTTCAACTGTGAGTAGCTTCTTCCCTTTCTCTTGGAATGCTTTGCAGATATTTTTAATACATGCTCAATGACACAAAAAAGGTTACCAAGAACTAATAGAGACAGACTTGGAGTCAGGCTAAGTTCAGATTTGGTTCTGCTGTATACAATCTGTGTGACCTCAGGCAAGTTACCTGACATGTATCCTCATCTATATAGTGTGGACAATAATATTTACAGATATAGATATATCTACATATCTTTTATCTGTGCTTATGGATTATGGTGAGAAATCAAGAAGGACTTAATATGGATCTGACATACAGTAAATGGTAGTTATTCTTATTGCAAGTATTCATAGGGAAAGAGAAGTTAGGTTAGCATGGATGATCACTAAAATTCCTGCAAGTAGAATAAACTGTGTTGGCTTATTAAATGGTTCCATATAACCTAGAATGGAGAAGACCCGTACAAAGATGAGAACCAGGGTCTGAATTTCAACAGAGTTCATTGTAAGAATGGTTCAAGGAATGTATTTTATGGGAATGGATTTCAGGCCATCTTCTTGCCAGGTCTTGGATTTCACATCAGAGGCAGCACAGAAGGTTGGGATTGAGTTGTGTGGTTTCTGGCTTCCCTTTAGCAAGTGTAGTTGTGTCATTTACTTTTATATGGTTGGGGTTCTGTGTGAGATTTCACTTAAAAGTGGATTTTGCTACTCTGCAATGTTTATGACATACTGTTGTAGTTTATTTGTAGTGCAGAATTTTAGGAAAGTAGGAGATGAGTAGGGAGAACAATAGTGCCACAATATAAATAAACTTTGAATGACCTTTATCATTTAAAGTGCAATAACAGAGAGGAAGAAACGTTAATAATAATAACAGAGAGGAAGGTTGACACTTGACACAGTACTTGAGAGATCATAGATACTCAATAAAATTTGTTGAACAAATTGCATAAGGAGGTCAGTGAGCATCTCTAGTTGTCTGACACTTGAAGGATGTATGAGAGATTTTAAATTGGTAAAGAAGTGTTTCAGGAAAAGAAGAAGCTCTGTGGAAAATCTTGCCTACTGCACATCTTGCTTATAAGGTAGACAAGGAGATCACTTACCAGAAGGATTTGGTCCTACTAAGACTTAAGGAAATTAGTGAACTGTAAACCAAGGGAAGATTATGTTTTCAGAAGATTAATATGGAACTAGGATTCAAATTGAAATGGGAAGAGACTAGGAATGGGGGAAATAGTTGACCAGGTTAGGTCTTCTTGTGATAGTTAAAAGAACAGCATAGAAAGGGTGGATTAAAGAAATGTTTGCAGCAACAATTTATAAAACAGCAGGAGGAAAGCATTAGTAACGCAGGCAGTCAGCCTAAGTTATATGGAAAGTTTGAGGCTCAGTTAGCACAGGTAATGGGCAGGGAGTAATTTTAGGTGTAAATTTGAAATTCAACAAGTACACAGTTGATTGTTGGCTGACTTGTTCCTTCTTTTCTTCCTTCCTTCCTTCCTTTTTCCTTCCTTCCTTTCACATGTTTCACATTGTGAAAACATGGAGATGTAGATGTGAGAGTTATTCAAATAAAAATGAGAGAAAATTCTTTTGAAGGTAAATAAGTTGGTAGATAAGGTATGGAAAGAAATTTAGAGAAGACTAAACTTTAAGAAATACATAGTTTGGAACTATGTATTTTTAAAAAAGAACCTATAGTGAGAGCAGAATTAGTAGAAAAAATCAGAGTAGAAGAGAGAGAACTGCAGTTGGGGTTCTTGGGCACCAAGAAAAAGAGAAGAATTTCAAAAGTAGAGGGGACTTGATACTTTCAGAACTGAGAAAGGCATTATTATTTTTAAGAAGTCATTTCTAAAAAAAGGACAGAGCAGGAGCCAGATATCCTGGTCTTACTGAATGCATAAGGAAATGGAGGTAATAACAATATTTTTTTTTATTCCAGAAGTCTAAGAAGTCAGGAAGGAAAGAAATAGAGCATATTAGCCAGGCGTGGTAGCACATGCCTGTTATCCCATACTCAGGATGATGAGGCAGGAAGATTCCAAGTTGGAGGACAGTTTCAGGAACTTAGCAAGACCCTGTCTCAAAATTTTAAATTATTTTAAAAAGGACTGGGGCTGTAGCTCAGTGGTAAAGTGCTCCTAGGTTCAGTCCCCAATACCAAAACTAAAACAAAGAAAATAACATTATGTATGGAAGGTGATGATGCCAACAAAGATTATCTTCACTGTGGGATGGGCAAAAGCAGAGAACTCATGAAAATGGAGTATGTGCTGGGAATACTTGAGATAGGACATGAGGAGATGGAACGATAATTTTAAACATGTATTTATAATGTGATTATGTATAGTGTGCATCTACCCTTCCTCTACAATACTCCCTGAATGAAGGCACTGATTCTGTGTTACCATCACACTTGACACAGTACTTGAGAGATCATAGATACTCAGTAAAATTTGTTGAACAAATTGCATAAGGAGGTCAGTGAGCATCTCCAGTTGTCTGACACTTGAAAGATGTATGAGAGATTTTAAATTGGTAAAGAAGTATTTCAGGAAAAAAAGAAGTTTTGTGGAAAATCTTGCCTACTGCACATCTTGCTTATAAGGTGGACAAGGAGATCACTTACCAGAAGAACTTGGTACTACTAGGACTTAAGGAAATGTGAGGAGAATGTGAAACAACATCTTCCGGAAATACACTAAGGAGTTAAACAATGATAAATAAAAAGATTACTAAGCTACAGAGTAGTTACAGCTTAACTCCTAGCCGATGCCTAGCAAATGCCAGGCACTATATTTAATAATTTACATATACATATTGTGTAATCTTTAAAACAGTCCTAGGAGATGAGGCTATTTGATTGTAGTTTACTAATGAAAACACAGTATTAGGGCATAGATTTGTGATTGTCTTAAGTCAGCACCATTTTGTTCTCTCTAGCAATGTTTTATGGACTGAGTGCAAAAACAGAGAGGAAGGAAGGTTAAAATGTATTTAGAATTAGGAGCAGGCATGCTGCTTTAAATCATTCTCATGTTTTTTGTTTAATTCAGCCTCACAACACACCACGAGGTAAATATGATTCTCCTTTTACAGAGAGTTTAATGAGTTTTCCACAGGCAGGAATGTGGTACATGATCACACCTGGGTTAGAATCCAAGCCTATTTTATTCCAAACCCTGTACTCTCCCCAGCACTTTCAAAGGAAGGTGAAGCATGTCATTTAGTTTAATGCCATTGTGATGACTATCTAAACCTAGGAGGACACAATTTGGAGGAGAGGTTTTCAGTTCTATATTTAGTAACCAGAGTGTCCACAAACTTGTCATTAAAATGGGGATAATAGTAAGGTCTCATAAAGGTTGCAACAATTAAATATATTTGCCAAGTACTTAAACAAGTAAATGTGGATAAAAGCAGTATTCTATCATCATCCATATTTTCTCTATATTTGTAAACATATTAGCTTGTAGATACAAACTGTTGTTAGTTGACTAATTGGTTATATTTTGGTTTTGCTTTTAAAGAAAACTTGTTTTGCTTGAAAGTTCATATTAGAGATATCCTAGGAAAGTAATTTGAATATAATAAAAAGTTTTGTGCAAAATAGTCTAATCTTTGTCAGTATTATTGAACAGAATTTAAGGCACCTTTAACAGTTACCAAGTATTCTAGGAAATGTATATTTTTTTAATTTTTAAGTTTTTCCCCAGTGCTGGGGATCAAATCCAGAACCTTATACATGCCGGACAAGTGTTCTACCACTGAGTTGCATCCTTAGCCCTCTCTGAAATATTTTAATGTATGATAGAGATATGTGTATGTTAAGGGTTTATTTCCATGCCTTCTGCCATTTAGAATGCTAATTCCAGATAGCACAATTTAAGAGTTAATATTTAAACATTGACTTGAACTTATTGGACTTGCTTTCATGGATAGTTAAGAAACTAGTCAGATTTTCAATTAAACTATATATTGGGTTAAGCACATCATTAGAATAATAACAAGTTATTATCCCCCTCCCAACACTACCCCATGAAAAATTAGGTGTATGCCACCATGCCTGGCTTGGGTATAAGTTTTAAATAGCATAGTCAAGTCTGAACCAAAATACATAATGTTTTAACCACAATTTGAGTTTTGCACAAGAACTCTACGCTTCATGCTGTATTATCAGTTTTAGTGGGATATCAATCAGCAGATATCACTGTTTGCCATTTTACAATGAAGAAAACTTGAGGCAAGGTAAAAACTATGATGGTTGATTGTAGGTGTCAACTTTACTGGTTTAAGAAATACCTAGAGAACTGGTACAACATTGCTTCTGCAAGTGTCTATGAGGGTGTTTTTCGGAGATTGGCATATAAATGGGTGGACTCAGTAAGGAAGATCTGCCCTCAGTTTGCTTAGGTATTGTCTAATCACTCAGAGATCTGGATAGAGCAAAAATGTCAGAGAAAAGGTAATGTCCTCTTTTATTCCTGGAACCAGGACATTTGCCTTCTCCTGCCCCTAGACTTTAGAACTGCAGGGTCTCTGGCCTTTAGACCCAGGAGTTTCACCAGCAGCCCCAGGTTCTCAGGTGATGGACCTCAGACTGAGAATTACTCCATCAGCTTCCCTGATTCTGTGGTTTTTAGACTTGAACTAAGCCACATACTGGCACCTAGGATCTCCATATTGCAGATATCTCATTGTGGAACTTCTCAGCCTCCATAATCACATGAGCCAAAAAAGTATATTAGGAAAACATAATTTTAGGACATAGTCATTTTTATTAGTTTATTTGACTATAACATTCACCAACAAGAATGATCTCACACAAGGTAATTCAAGAGGAGATCATGGTGTCTTTTCCTGGAAATCCCTTCCCCACCACCACCTTTTACCCCAACATTTAAAGGTAGATATGGTTCCTCTTTATGGCTAATGTTATATGTACTTTAGTTGACTTTTCCTTTTTTGCAATGCTGGGAGTTGAACCCGGGGCCTTGTTCTTGCTAGGCAAGCACTCTACCACTGAGCCATATCCCTAACCCTAACTGGTCTTTCTTCTTGTATCATGGTATGCCTGCTTTTAATTCACCATTAAAAACCTGAGTCTCCATTACTGCTCTGAGATTTTATGTTCTCATTCTATAGCAATGCTGTGACTATAGAAACATTCCAGCTTGGTCCTTGGAGTTTCAAAGGTATTATAGCACTCAAGTCCACTTTTTCTTCCCCAATTGTTGGGTTCTTATCCCTTGCAAAGGGAGGTTAGGTAGTATGCTTCTGTAGCTTACAAATTCTTATGCATTTTCAAAGAGCAGTTGATTTCCAAAAAATATCTTATGTAAAACATTCTGTTTCTTACTGTTGTTATTCAGTTTATGGATATTCTAGGGACAATACCAAAAAGTCTGTCTTTATTAATAGGCCCTTTCCTGATAAGTCAACACTTAAACATTATTTTAACACAATTTTATGGTGATTATTATCTGCTACAGTTTTATGTATTTTAATTATTAACTTATTGATTGTGCCTTGAGGCCTTTCACACAAAGAATGCAATTTGAATAATGCTGTGGTAAAGCTGTTTAATCTGCTTACAACTGTCTTGTTTTATTTCAACTAGAAATAACTCCTTTCTGTGGATAGCACAACATATGTTGTTTACATGTAAATATTGTTTTAAAAGCTATGTCTTGTTAAACTTAGATTTTTCACATTCAAGGTCATTCATAAAGCAGTATGTGGTATTTTTAAAGATAATTTAAATCTGTTTACAGCATGTATAAATATACTACCTAGAGAATAGGAAGAAATTGTACTTTTTGATGAGGGAGAAAATTCTGAATTTGAAGAGGCATCTAGATGGAATTCATTTCAGTACTCTGAAATTAATGAACTAGATTTAGTTGAAGCAACTATTGGTAAGAGCTAAAGAACACTTCCATAAGAATGCTCCTTCTGTAAGGCCCAGTCCTTTAATCCTTTTTTAAAATACCCCAGCTAGCAGTGAGTTATCTCCTCAGCACCTGTGTTAGTCTTAAATAGATTTTGAGTGTCTAAGTAGCCAGGACTCTCAAAGAATTCCCTGTACCTAGTCTTTTCTCAGTATGCATTCCTAAGTCATGACCTAAGTCAACCCAGTCGTTTTCTTTATTAAAAGTGCCAGGATGTACCACTGTTTTTCTTTCTTTCACATTTGAAACTTGCTATTGTAATAAACATACTTTTTATTTAAAGAGTGCAATTGATTAGGAATGTTTGTCATCTTTCAGGAAATTCTCCCAGAAAGTTTATTTGATCTTCTATTACTTACAAAGTCACTTGTCCTTGGTGCAAGTGGACTGTGATACTTGTTTTCTCTTTTATAAAGAAAAATCAAAAATTTAAAAGAGCATTTTTAAAAAAAAATTGTAGGGTTTATCTACAGTGAAAGAAAGAACACTTGTCAGAATGGGGTTATTGGGGTTATATTGATAGAAGCAAAGGAGATAAATTTTTTTTTTTTTTAAGAAACAGTATTTAAATGGCTCTTAGAAAAGATGGTTGATTTTAAACTTGTTATCTTCTGGTATGATCATGCCATTTGGGATAATTTATAAGCATTGAGAATGCCAATATTGACTGAGTCCTACAGTATGCCTAGAACTTTAAATATTCTTATTTAAGCTTTAGGAACTCATTGTAGGAGAGTGGATATCACCATTATCTGAATTTTGAAAAAAAGAAAAGAAAAGAAAACACACACAAAACAAAAATCTTGAAAATCAATGGATTTCTTAGTAAGTAGAACTTCTAGGATTCACATGATCATTCTATTGGACAGTCCACATAATGTACACTAGATAGGCTTTCATGCTATTGTCTTTGTGAGTTAGAAAGATTAAACAAATAAAAACAGAATATTGAAAGAAACAGAGATATGGATATTGCTGATTACGTACCTAAGTTAATTATTCTACTTGAGAACTAACTAGCTAAGAGGGAAAAAGCCCACAATTCTCATTTTTAGAAAGAAGTATAATTTTATAGAGCTAGAAAGCTTACATATTAACCAGACACATCCTCTCCTTGGTGAACTTATCCTCCTTTATAATGACTTTGTTGACTCCTAATTATATAGTTCTAGTTTAGCTTTATTCCTGCACCCTGGACCCAGATATCCAAGTACATACTTTGAACTATGCTCTGGATCATACAAACACAACAATGTTCATGATGCATTTCAATGTAAAGTTTCTAAAACTGAGTTTATGGTCCACTATAGTGCCCTAAACCAACTCCCTCTTTTGTCTTCACCATCTCAAATAATGGCAATTTCATTGTTTTGGTTAGCTCAGATGAAAAGCCTTGATGTGTGTACTGTTTGATTACTTTCTCTTATACCCACAGTATCAGCAAATTCTTTTGACTTAACCTTGAATGTGTATCACTGCTGTTACTTGGATCTGGAGTATTCCATAAAGCTCCATGTGTTATGTTTGGTCCCTAGGATTGTCACTATTGGGAGGTAGCAGAAACATTAAGACGTTGGCCTAGCAGAAGGTCTTCAGGTTATTGGTGGTGTGTCCTTGAAAGGGATAGTGGGAACCTGCCCCTTGCTCTTTTGTTCCCCTACTCCCATGAGGTGCAGCTTTGTTCCACCATTCTCTCCCTTCCATGATTACTGCCTCATCTCTGGCCCAGAAGCAATAGAGCCAATTGATCTTGGACTGATAATGCCAAACTGTGAGCCAAAATTAATCTTTTTTCTTTATAATTTGATTATCTCAGGCATTTGATATAGTAACAGAAAACCTGATGAATGCAGTCACTTTTTACCCTTGATTTCTATAGCCAAAGTGCTGGTCTGTACTGGTGTCATTTCTCATCTGCATGATTGTGTTAGCTTCCTGTATTTCTCTCCTAGCTTCTCTCTCAGCCACTGTTTGGGCCAATATTTTCCCTGTAAAAGAGATTTAAAATTTCTTCAAGCCCTACAACAGAAACTCGAGTAATACTCCCTAGAGTTTCATGCCCCCAGTTTTGAGAGAGGTGATTATTTGCCTCATCTATAGTCAATTGACCGTAATGTGAGAGCTTTTCACTAAGCCCCTGTGAATATCTGGTTTTGAGTGTAACAGCCTCTTGATGGACAGTTGTCCTATATATCCTAAATATATCACTAATCTTAAAATAATGAGAATATAATGAAGTGCACTCACTGCTGAAAGTATACTGAACATAATGTCATCTTCTTTTTAATGATTTAGAATGAACCTCAAGATTTGAAACTGCTTTAGGCTGATCATTAGGAACATCAATTATCGTTGCATAGTAAAGGAAATGCTGGTTAGTAGAGATTTCCAGTTGAGTTAGTGTCAGAAGGCAAATTTCTCTCTTCTAAAATTAAGCATAGTTTGTTAAGCCTTTCTAGTTATTTTCTTCTCTGAAATTTGTGGCATAAGGTCACCTACTGATGCTATGAAAATATATTTTCTTTTGGACTCATACTGGCAGTGATGGTTGACTGGTAGGTTTTGTTTCATACTTAAAAAGGAAAGTTCTGCACTGAGTTCTCCAAGCATTTTATTTGACTTGTATATGCCTTAACTTTTTTATTTTATGTTTACTTCCCAACCATGTAGACATGAGACCCTTTCTGGTTTAGAGGCAAAGTAAAAGATACTAATGAGAATGTCTCTGGGACATAATTATGTAGATTTAAAGGAGTGATGTAGTTTTAATTATGCCCTTTAGCTAGTGTACTTGCATATTAAACTCATTCATGTCTGTGTACTTCCCTCAGAAACTCTGCTTTTTCTCAGGCCTTAAATTACTAGTCAGCTCATGGGTATGCCCGAAGGTTATATAAGTTAAGTTGAAGGCTGCCAAAGAATGTGTTTAAACTATTAATTCAAAACATACAGACGTGTGTGGTTAGAAGAAATGGTCCCTGGGTTTACAGTGTGCTTTGCTGGATTGCTGTGAAGCAAATTCTAGCCTTTATGTGCATATGTGTTCCTTCCTCCTTCCCTCCCCCAGTAAAAACACTCCTTGGTTACAATGTGTTGGAACGTGTAATATAGTATTTTTATTGAACTCAGGGGATTTGAAATAAAGTAATGGTAATATGAAATTATAATTTGAAAAAAAATTTTGTTATTATCTTTTACCTCTGCTCTTTTGGCTCGTTTACTTTCATTATAGGTTTCTAGATTTAGCAAAAAGTACCTTGAAGCTGTGAAATGATTTGTTCATGTTCGCTAAAAAATGGAATCTACCAAACCCCACTTTGTGAGTGGTTTTGTTATTTTTGAGAAGTTAGACCAGGGAAAAATCATTGGTACATTTTAAAAAGAAAAGCTCTAAAAAATCTTTTGAGACAAACTTTCCTCTCAAAGAAACAGTGAATAAGTGGAACCCAGAATGAGTCAGTAAACTTTCTTTAAAGGGCCATATCATAATTATTTTTGGCTTTGTGGATCATTAATGGTTTCCACTGCACTTACCCTACTGCTGTAGATTGAAAGCAGCTGTAGACAGTATCTACCCAAATTGACATGGCTCTGTTATTATCAACAAACCAGGCAGCTGTCTGGAGCTGGCTTGTGGAGCTGGCTGTAGTTTGCTGACTCCTAATGTAGAACATGGATTGCTTGATTTGTTTTCATTTTTCAAACTTATATTTATCAAGTCCCAGATATGTACGTTAGCTTCCTTAGTCTGCTTTTTAAAAATTATTAATTGTTTATATATGTATATTTAGATGTTGATACACCTTTGTTTTATTCATTTATTTACACATGGTGCTGAGAATCGAACCCAGTGCCTCACACATGCTAGGCAAGTGCTCTACCACTTAACCCCAGTCCCAGCGCCCTTTGTCTGCTTTTTTTCAGTGATCATCACAACAGCTTCTGAAACTGGTGGAGATAGTACTTCTTAAAAAGTTAACATTATGAAAAATTTCAAATATACAAACAAAAATCTGCACACATCCATCACCATATTAAGCAACTATCCATATTTTCCTCATTTGATTTATTTATCCCTTTTTCATTCTTTGTGCTGTTGCTGAGTGTTTTAAAGCAAGTTTCAGACTGTCATGTGATGCTATATTCATGTGATGCTATACTCAGGGTTCTCCTGAGAAACAGAATCAACTAATCTTACCCCCAGTTCCTATTGTGTGTTACACACACACACACACACACACACACACAGAGGAATTTATTATGATGAATTGCCTCATGTGATCAGAGAGGCCAAGAAATCCCACAGTCTGTCCTGCCTGCAAACTGGAGACTCAGGAAAGTTAGTGGCATAGTTTAGTCAGAACCAGATGGCCAGAGAACCAGGGCAGCCGTTGGTGCAAATCCCAGATCGAGGGCATTAGAAGACCAATGTCCCAGCTCAGGCAGTCAGAGGTGAGTTCTCCCCTCCTTCACCTGTTGTTCTACTTAGGCTCTTAACAGATTAGATGATGCCCACCCATATTGGGGAAGGCAATTTGCTTTACTGAGCCTACTTGTTCAAAAGCTTTGTCATCTGGAAACTCAGACACACCTAGAATTAATATTTGCCAAATGCTGGGCACCTTGTACTCCAATCAAGTTGAGCTGTAAAATTAACCATCACTGATGCCTATGTACTTCATTGTGCCCTCTAAAATTGCGAAGTCATTTTACGTTTTCTAAATATTGACGTTTATTTTACCATTTGGCAAAATTTACAGAACTTTTTGGTAACATTTAATATACAGGCCACAATCATATTTTTCCCAATTACCTAAAACTTGTTTTGCCTTCATTTTTCAAACCACAGTACACTGATGCATTGTTTTAGAAGCAGTTAATATTTTTGTTATCACATCTGCCATCAAAAACCTGGTGCACCCCTGCAGTTATTGGTTTCTCATACTTCTCAGTGAAGTGTGATTTTCTTATTGCTACTTGATTTTTGTTTGCTATAACAAATGGCATTTTCTAGCTGCTTATTATTGACATAAATGAATACTTATACAACCATATGGTTTACAAATAAATGAAACCTTTTCTTTCAATAAATTTATTTATTTCAAAAAAATGTTTTGGTTTGGTTTGGTTTTACATCTGATTTATTGGAATCAGCATTTATGTTGGGTAATAAGTTATATTTGGCTGTTGTCTTATAGGTCTTTTAGAAATCCCATACTTCCTGTTTCTTTATTTTTGTTCTTTCAGTCCACTAACTTATTGAAGAAATGAATGAGTTGTTCTATATTTCACATTCTATATTTGTTTCCTTTCATGTGGCATCATTTAGTTTTACTATATTTCCATTTTTCCATAAATGGAGCTATCTCTAAAGACGTACAGTCAGATTCAACATTTTGGCCAAAATCCTTCATCAGCAAGTCCAACTTTATTTTTCATTTTGTGTCACATCAAGAGGCATATTAGGTGTCCAGACTTTAGGACCAGGTATTTTTTTAGCCTTTCATCTTTTTCATAAATACTTTTTGATATGGCATCACAGGTGGCACATATGGGGTTAAAAACTGAGTATTTATGAACACACTAAATTAAGAAGATTAGAAACTTCTTTAGAAAAGTATAAAGATAAATATTACTATTTCCATAGTTTGATAATAATAAAAGAAGAGCTAATAAATTTATATAGAAGGAAACACCAAACTCATCAAGGTATATTTGCCTCACAATTAAAACAATTGGGGGCATATAAATCATTGTTTTCAATTTTTATCTTTCAGAATGATCTCCAAATATGTGTAATGAATTTCTTCACTATGTAGCCTATTTTCCAGGATATTTTTCTATTTTAGGATCTTATATATGAAATTTTATTTCTAGGATAATTAAATGAATCTATGTTCACAAAACCGTATGCCTTTATATGCACAAATAAAGCCTAGTCTTGGCTATCCATTAAAAAAAAAAAAAAAAAAAAGAGGCATATTAGGGTAGCAGCAGCCTAAACCCACCATTGTAAACCTCCTTATCAACTTTGATCAAATGATTTTTTTCCATTGATTTTTCCAAAGTCAACTTATTACTTTTATTTCTGAATTTATTAGCTGAAATTCTTTTATAAAGAACATTCTCAAGTTATCTTGGGTATTTGGTTTCCCTGGAAATATAATTTACAAAGAAGATAATATTTTTTAATCTTGTTTTATAGATTTAGTTTGAATTACCTAAAGTCATAAACCTTGTGGCCTTTATGGCTTGGAATCAAATGCAGATTTTTACACCATTTCTAGTTATTTCAAATGCAATGTCAATGGGAATCATTATAGCAAGTTCTTCTTTGTTGCTTTATAACTTCATAAGTTAAAGGGTGAAAAATAGGATGAGTCAGTTAACACCTTTTTCTCTTTAGTTTTGTTTTCTGAATAAATTCAGGAAAGAGTAAGTAGTTTATTTGATAAACTATAGAGGTTTTTAAATTTAATTTAAATTTTTTTCCCCCAGAACAACTGAGCCCTTGTAAATCAGACAGCTTGTATTTAAATTCTTGCTGTACTGCATAGCAGCTGTAACCTGACTTTTGGCAAATTATCTAACCTTTCCATGCTTCAGTTTCCTCCTCCATGTAGTGAGCATCCTAATAGTATGTATTTTAAAGGCTTGTTGTGAGGAATAAATGAAGTTTGTAGAAATATTGTAGTTATTGTTAGGAAAACACTGATTATATTGATCTGAAAGTGAGGATAGGTCTGTATTCAGTTGATCGTATACAGAGAACTAAAATGTAGAATCAGTCCAGAGAATGAAAAGCTGTAGATACTCTATTTGACCAATAGTTGTAATTGCAAAGAAGCAGTGTTTTAGTTTTTAGATATATACCTCAGATTAGTTGTAGTGAACTTATGGATAGTTTCTGAAATATTGTATGGAATCTGAATGTTTTGTACTTTAAATATTTCATGTTTGAATTTCTTAGAGTGAAGAATGCTTTCTGACATTTTAAAGCTTTCCCTCTGCACAGTAGGAAAAACTATCAAATGTATTGCCATATATTCAACAGGATACAAAATGCTTTATTCTGTAGTATGTGGTAAAAGAAAAGCCCTCTGTCCTTTCCCATTGTTTTATATTATTTACTTACTAGAGTCAGATGATATCCCCTCATTTAAATTATGTTTACAATCATTATCTTAATCAAAATATGACTTTGGCATATTTTAAAAGAGCCTTTTAGCAGGGTATTTTTGCATTGCTTTATAAAGCAAGGATAATCATAGTTGTGTTTTTCCAGATGTGTAGCAGTGAGGTCTGCTTATAATTTTGCATTGTTTCTTATTGTAGGCATCTTCAGGTATGATCAAAAGTATATATATATGCATTTGATTTGGTAGCAGACTTCTTCTGTTTACTCACTTGCATTTCCTCTGATCCGTTGCACAGTATTATGAAGGGCTTCTCACTGTACTTTTCTTGAGTTGTCAGGTATGATTTGAGTCACAGTTAAAAGGGCAGCTGTGTTATAGTACATGATCTCCGTAACTTAAGGTTTTTTTCTGAGCATTTTAAAGAACTCTGTATTTTCCTTGTGAATCAGAGTGGGTACATTTAGTCCAATTTTCTAGATCTATAGGTAGGCAAATACAGTGAATAATTTGGTTTTGCTCCTGTAAAGATCCTAACCACTTGTTCTTTATCAGTCTTCCTCCCTCATCATTTATGTGAGATTATATCACCTAGCCTGAGAAAGGAAAAGATACTGTGTGTAGAACTGCAGTTTGCAGTCCTTTGCATTAATATTTTATGAAAGAAAACTGTTTATTCCTTAAACCAGCTTTTCAGTATTATTTGTTCACCACATGCCCCAATATATATGCATTTGCAAATGAAACAGAATTGTAAAATTTTGATAGACTAAAATTAGAAACAGTAATTAGAGCTTTTCCATTTCAACATTTATGTGTGTGTGTGTTTGTGTGCATGTGTGTGTCCAGTAAAGGAAAATGCATAGAAAATTCTATGCTTATGAAGATACGAAAGGAGTAATGAAAATGGTGAGTATGTGATTGATTAATTGCAAAGATCTGAGAGCTATCAAAGTCTTTGGTTTGTTTATCTGTTCAGGTACTTTACTGCAGACACATTTCCTTTAGGTGCTTCACTACTGACAAAGCCTGGTGTCTGAAAGAATACAGGGGCTGAAGGTCATAACCCAGGCCCTTGTGTCCACCTTGTCCTCAATAAAATAAAGGAAATGACATGAGTGTTTTTGTAAGGATCAAGAGTTAAGTTTCTGAAGGTGGAAGTTCTTTATAAAATGCAGATTGCTCCTGCACCTAATTTAGGATGAGATATATCAATTATGAGGCAGCACAATAATCATTGTTTGGGTCTGTTAAGATTTGACTGTTCATTTTTATGATCTTGGTCAGAGTATTTGTCTTCACCATAGTATAGCTCATGTTCCAGTTTTTGTAGGGGAATAATCATCTTTATTTTGTGTGGGGTCTTAGCAGGAGCAGGGATAATGACTGTCAAGTGTCTAGCATACTACTGTATAAGTACTTTGTTCATAGTAGCTGTTATTTGCTTTTAAACTATTATTGATTGTTAACAAATAGTCAATTTGTGCAAATTAAAGTGAAAGAAAATAAATACACCCTTTTAATGGAAGGAGGAAGTTGTAAACATTAACAATGAGTAGCATTTGTGAAGAGCATCATTTTCTAATAATTTTTTGAAGGTAAGGAATTTAAGGAAAAAATCATTGTTGCAAAATTTAGTAAGAAATATTATTCTTTGCATGTTTTTATTGGTACATTATAATTGTAATAATGGGATTAATTGTTACATATTCTTATATACACAATTATTTTTATAACTGAAGCTTTGATAAGTAAGAAAATTCTAAGTCTAGATTTCATTTGTTCTTGAGAGCTTTCCTTTCTCTCTGAGTGCTGTCATCTCCTTACTAGGTTTATTGTTCAGACCTTTTTGAAAATAGAATTTGAACATAAATTTGTATAAGTATAATTGAATGAGAAAAACTGACATTTTTTATAAGTTCATATTTTGCCTGTGAATTCTAAGGTGAATTCATCAATCTTCAGTTTTCATTTCAGTTCTCACTCTTTGCTTTAGTTCACTCTATTAGTTATCCTTGGCCATTATTGTTTTGTGATTGTGGAAGGGGGTTGTGTGTGTATGAGAAACCATCTTTTTAGTTTGTTAACTCATCATGGCAACTGCCGAGCCATGGCGACGTATTTTAAAAAAGGTAATAGAAATCCTTGTCTGGGAAAATGTTAGGAATCAGAGTTACCTGATGTGAAAGAGCTGTGTATAAGCCTCTAAAAGTTCGATTGTTTCATGGAGCTTTATAATAAAAGCCAAATGCCATTGTTTCAATACTGGTTTGATGCCTTGTGAGTATCATACAGCAGGAAACAGTTTTTACCATTTCTTTTGTGACCACCAGATTAGCAAATGTCTTTAATTTCTTTCAGAATCCATGAACTTGATCATGTTGTCTCACTCACTGTCAATCTCTCACTATCACAGTTTTCTATATTTTCCTGTCTTTCTCTTACTACCTAAAAATGGCATTGTTTTTCTACCATCAAGCGAATTTTTCTGATTATATGTGTTGTAAAATACTTGAGTACTTAACATTGAAAATATGAATTCTTTTCAGGGAATTCTAATAAAAAGGTATTTGGTGGCTTTTCAACATGTTTTAGATGAACTCACAGGCTCTTGTCAGCCTTGTGCCTGTAAAACTACAAGTTGGGGGAAAATAAACTATACCATTTAACATATTTTCAAGAATTAAATTAATTGTATGATTAAAATGAAGGCATTGAGATTTTTGTTCAAAAAATATCATGTCTTGTGTCATAATTAAGAACTAGGTGTGCCACCATGACTGTATTTCATCTTCTTTAATTCACAATAGCTATTTAATGTATTCTTAGAATGTCAAATCTCATAACAATTTTCATAGATTGTTGTGAAATATTGCAGGTTTATCTGTTAGCAAAATTGATTTAACTATTTACTTACATAAAGTAAATCTAATCTTACAACAAAACAGACAATTTCTGGTGTAGTTATCCCTGCTGTGTTTATGATGCATATTTCATATCATTTAGTATGATCTAGAAACAAATAAGTGACCATGGTATCTACTTTTCAATCTGGGAAAAGAAGAATAGTCATTCTTTGAAAACATTGTTAGGTGCTGCTTAAATTTTAAATTTCAGATTTGGATACATTCATTTGATTAAAAATACAACATTTTTTCATAGCAAATACTTAGGAGTTACACCTAAGTTCAGACCTCACGTTCCCTTCTCACTTGTAGTGCAGGTTTAAATAAGCAAATTGCTTCATTTCTCTGAGCCTCAGTTTTGTTATCTGTGAATTGGGACTGAACCTCTCTTCATAGTATGTTAGGGATTAAGCAAAACAAAAAATATATAGCAGCAACATATGTAAAATAGTGTCCAGAGCAGAATAAGCACTCAATAAATAGCAGGGTTATTTTTGTTGTTGTTTTTGGTATGGGGGATTGAACCCAGGGGCACTAGACCACTGAGCCACACCCCCAGCCCTGTTTTGTATTTTATTTAGAGCAGGGTCTCACTGAGTTGCTTAGCACTTTGCTTTTGCTGAGGCTGTCCTTGATCTTGAGATCCTCCTGCCTCACCCTCCTAAGCCACCTGGATTATTGGACTGCACCCAGCTAAATAAATATTTTTATGGTTAAAAAATAACTTTGCAAGAAAGTAAGCCACAAATTTTGAACTCTGATTCAAGATAGTTTAATTTGAATTTTGATATCACTATTTTAATGGCAGCTGAGAAGATATATTCCCATTGGTCAAATTTTTTTGTGAGAGACCTTAGGAAAATGTTTAAAGGTTCTTAATCTTCAGGTTATAAAGATGAAGAGCATTTTTTATTGAAGTTACCATCAGATTGGTATCATGCCTACAATTATTTTGGCCCTCAAGATATGTACATTGGCAGTTTACACATAGAATTTATTGGAAAAAAATCACTTGCTTACATAATGATGAAACAATAAAGAAAGCCTGTTTCTTTAGTTCCCTCATATTGAGGTATAAAAAACTCAAATCAAAAATACATGAAAAGTACCTTTTGCTTTTGAATCATTTCCCTTTAGAATAACTGTCATTTCTGTCAAAAGATTTTGCATAAACTTAGAATTTTATTGCATTATTTTTTTGAGTTTTAAGATGGCAAAATTAGAAATGACATATCTTCTTTAAATTATTATCAAAGCAAAGGTTCCTACATATTAATAAGGTAATGAATAAGAATTGTGTTTTTCCCCGTGATCTCCCTATCCTGCTTATTATTAAAGAGAACTAAAATAGCAGCAAATACATTCTCTTCTTATGTGAGAAACACAATGGAAGTTAGGCTCACAAAACCAAATACTGCTTTTGAGAGTTCTAGCAAATTTAGCAAATATATTAATTAGGTTCATAGTGTCTGAAGACTGAAATTCTTAACTGCATTATTTTAGTTGGTGAGAGAAAATGGGCAGTGGACACAAACTCTAAATAGATCTGTCTCAATTCTTGTAGAACCTGTGGGAGGAATCTCCAGGCACCCCTGGTCCTGCCTCTGTTTCTAACAACTGTTATGTGTTAAATTCTTACTGTTTGACTTTGTTGAAATGTTTCTCTGTGTTCACTTTATCATTCATGAATACTTTGTCTCTCTAGAGAGAGTTTTTAGATTCTAGATTAAAAAAAAACAAAACACCTCATACCTTTTACTTCCTGCCTTCCTCCTCCAATGTCCAGTATAATACTCTGCAGTCATTTCTTCAAGGAAAAAGAAAAGTTTAATTAATGAACAAGATGCTGTCAGTGTTGTATAGCAAAAGGAAAAGAAAAGAGAGTTAAAGCTCCTTTTTATTTTGCTTTGTTCAATCCCCAATTGAACAGAATAGTGTTGAGCAGCAGCCAAAACCATGGAATTTGAGATTACTTGTTTCAATATTGAATGAAGGCTCAGCTGAGAGAGATGGGTTTTAGTGCATTTTTTTCCCTTAGTAGAATTAAGGTGACTTTCTTTGCACATTGTGTCACCTCAATTTAGGAACTAAACAGCTTGTGCTTATTGGTTGGGTGACTTAACTTTGCAGGTTTGTGGGACATGATGTTTTTATAACAGAAGGAAAGAGTAGATAATGATCCTTTCAACCTTTAAGGATCTGAGTTTAGCAGTTCATTATGCATTTATATGCAGTTTTGTGTGCATATCTATGGAATATAATTCATAACTTTGGAGATCTTCACTATCAAGGACAGTGAGCATAGGCAGAGAGACTTTAGGAAACAGATGTCCTTCTACCACAGTTCATTGTCTAGATTGTATTTAATATAAAGAAGAGAAACCTAAACCACCAATGGGATAGATTCATTGCATAATTCAAGTCCAAGCAGCAAATTTTGTGAAATGTGAATTGTTTGGCCTCATAAGAGGAAACAAAATCCTCAGCATTTATATAAATCATCCATCATGGTAGCTGCTGGTGAAAGGGCTCTCATTATCTGCTACTAAATTTTCAAAAGTGATATTGTGTTTTTATTTCTTTAGAAGCAAGTTCTTTGGGGATTATTAGTATTCAACAAATTACTCTTTTAAACTGCACATCAAAATATTATTATTCCTATAATTTTACGTGTGTTGTGGTTCTGCTCATTTGTTTCCCATATCAGATATCAGAGGCAGGTTTGGAATTTTAAAGAAAATTAATCTACATATGAAGTGGTTAGTAGACTTGTGTTCCTAGAAACTATCATATCAGAGTGCCATGCTTAGATTTGCATAGCTTTGTTTTTGTTAGTATCTCACCATTTAAATAATTAAATTTGAATTAATATAAAGAATTCTTACTTTAGGAACAGCTTTTCTTTGTAAAATAGTATGGAAAATAATTTCTAGTTTATAACATGATAACCAAAAAATGAAAGATAGCTAATACAAAAATTTTCTATAGCAATATGGTGATTTGAATCATTACTCAAATACATATACCTACATACACACATGCTTATGTATATGGAGAGACTGTTGTGTGTGTTTCAGGAAGAGAGGTGTTTTGCATGATAATGTATTTAAAAAAATGATTCCAGTAAAATTATAAACAATTACATTTTTCTTTGAAAGTTTGTAAATGTGATGTAGCATAGAAAAATTAATGGGGGAACCTTTAATGTAATTAAGTATTGTAAAAGCATACACATATGTATATTTCTATGTAGCTGGTGATAGGGTTAAACAAATGAATTCAGCATAAAACTGAACTTGGAGACTTAGAGAAATAATCCTCCTTTTATTCAACTAATTTAGCTATGTGATTGTAGTACTGAGAAATATATTGCAAATGCATTTAAAGTCAACTGCTTGTTATAATTTACAAGTAACTGCTGTTAATATTCTGATAGTTACTTCTACATCAGGAAAAGGTATTTCTGCTCTCATCACTGCCAACAATAAATGTATGCATTAGGCAGAAAAGTAGACCAAGACCATAGAGATCTGAAAAGGAACAAGGTCCAGTCCTGGTGTCCCTACTCATCTGCTCTTTTCTTTTTCTAGAAAGATAGCAAATTTCATCCAATAGGTTTTACATAGAATCATATGAAATTGCTGTCTGTACAGATCAAAAATAGTGTAAGTGGCAATTTATGTGGTTTTCTCTAACATTTATTGAGCTATAGGTATATGCTAGGCATCATTGTAAGTGATGAAGGCACAGAATTTAACAGAATAGACAAAAATCCCTGACTTTATGAGGTTTGCATTCTCAGGGAGTCTCTAGCCAGACCTCTTTCCTTATTTTGGATTTGGGTATACCCAGCAGCGTACTGCATTTCTCCCCTGAGATTCTCAGTAGACTTTTCAAACTTGTTGTGCACCAAACCATGCTCCTGCTGGAGAAACTGCACACCTGTATTTTACTTGCCTTATAACAATCAGAGCTGGAAGGACTATGAAGGTACGACCTAGCTCAGCATTTCTCTTTCTCTTTCTTTCCTCCATCCCATCACTCCTCTCTCCATAATAAAGCCAATAAGACAGTAATTTTGATAGCACAAAATGTTGATTTTTATCTTTTGAATTTTAAAATGTACCTACACTTGAAAATGGTGTCTGCTAGTCTGTTAAACATAACTATGATGTATTTGTTCTTTCTAATACATCTCAACAAGCTTTTCTGTATCCCTCACTACACATGGTAAATAGCCGTGACGTGTTGTTATTCAGTGAATGAGCTTTGGATAAGAAAATCAGCAGACCTAGGTTGAAGTTTCAGATTTGCTATTGAGGAGCTCTGTTACTTAGATATCCATCAGCAAATATAAATGAGTTAACTCTTCCTACATACAATTGGCACCACATAATGACATTTTACTCAGTGATGGACCGCATATGCAATGCAGGCTCATAAAATTATAATGGAGCTGAAAGATCCCTATCACGTGTGACATTGTAGGTGTCCTGACACCTTAATGTAATGCATTACTCACATGTTTGTAGTTGCCAATTGTATAAGAGCACACCAATGCGATTATATACAATACATAAAACTTAATAAACGACTATGTTACTGGTTTGACTATTTACTAGACTTTTATTATTACTTTAGAGTATACTCCTATTTATAAAACAAATTTATAGGGCTGTGGGTGTAGCTCAGCAGTAGAATGCTTGCCTGGCATGCGCAAGGACCTGGGTTTGATCCTCAGTACTGTGGGAGGGGGATGAAAGGGTTTTTGTTTGTTTGGTTTTGATTTTTTAAAATTTTTTTTTAAATTTTTACAGACTGCATTTTGATTCATTGTACACAAATGGGTTACATCTTTTCATGTCTATGGTTGTGCACAATGTAGATTCATACTATTTGTGTAATCATTTTGATTTTTTTAATAGTATGCCTGTGATACCAGTGGCAGCCTTATGTATACTTTCATCTTTATCATACCTCTTGATTGCATCGATAGGCCATGTTGAGCACTTGACCTAAACCGTCTAGTGTGTGTTAAGGACACACTATGATGCTCACACAGTGGTGAAATGGCCTAGCAATGCATGTCTCAGAATGTATCCCCATTGTTAAGCAACACATGACTGCACATCAATGATGTATGAAAATAAATGAGATAATAATTACCAAGTGATTTGAAAATTAGCTCTCGGAGGATAAGAATTGATAAATAAAATGTAAAGTGTTTTAATGTTGATAGCTCGATACATCTTTTTTGTTTGATTTTTGTTTTTTTTTTAAGATATGACAGTTCTCAAAACTGATGCACATGCTTTGAAGTATATCTAGTTGTCTGGTTTAGTGTGTGCTCAGCAAGCAGCTTCGTTTTCCCGACTGTTATTTTGAGCATGTTCGTGTTTAACCAACATCATTGATATTTTACTTTAAATTCCTATAAATGAATATGTAAGATTTTTAAAGCGCCATCCAAAATGAAATAATATGTGCTGTTGAAAATTGGGTTGGTAGAATTAGGAAAAAATCTGCATTTTCCTGGTTTGTCTTGTCATCTTTTCCTGTTCCCACACTCCCATTGTCTAGTTAATTTGAAAGAATAGCATGGCAATGTAAATTCAGTGTCTTAATGAGGAATCATATTGAAGTTGAGAAGCAAATAGATAACCTGAAGCCAGTAAATGAAATTTACATAGCCCTCCCTTGGTAGAGCCATTTTCCTGCATTGCTGAGAATCCAGTCCATCGATAATGTAAGTCAGTTACATTTGGTTATAAAAAAAAAAGCAGAGGGCTTTAATTCTGATTCTTAATCATAATTTACATAATAAAGTAATCTATCATTACTGTGGTGCCACTAGCATATCACTCAAAGGGAATGGGGGAAGTGTTTCTCTTCTGTCAAACATTTTATTATTTTTTCAGATATTTCTCTGGGGTTTGATAAGCTGCTCTTTTGTATTGAATCATATTTATATGTTTATATAGGTAAATGGTATAATGTTGTGAGCTGTAAGGGGAAAAATCCATTAAGGTCTGAAAATTAAGTTTTCTGTACTAGATGTCTTTGAAATATATAATAAAACACCCACGCCTACTGAAGCTAAATGACCTTTGTTACAAATCAACCTTTCTTATGCTTCTTACTGGGAAGCATTACAGTGTTTTATAAGTTGTGTAGTTCTTCAAGACTTGCTGGATGTTACAGGGAATTAAAATGACTTTACTTAAGTATACAGTAATTTGCTTGATTCTGTAAGATGGAAAACCGTTTATGTTTCTCCAGTACCATGTGTGTTAGACAAACTGAAAATTGCTACTCGGTGCTGAAAATTGCTTTTGCTGTTTTTAGCATTGCTGCCACTTTAAAATTTAACTGTAATTTCAGAAGAGGTCACCTCCGTTTCTTAAGCAAATAAATGCACATGCATGTGTTCATCATAACATGGTGGAAAGAACACATACTTTGAACAAGCCATAACAAGGTTTCAGCCCTAATACTGCATCTTATAAGTGCATGTGAACATTTCATTTAATTTTTCCAAGTCTTACCTTCCGTAGCTGTAAAATAGGGATAATTATGCCAAATTTGTTGTTAGGACAATCAAATGAGGTAGTCTGTGTTATGCTAGCTCATTGTTGGTATAAACTTTTTATTTGGAAAAAAATTTAGAATTACAGGAAAGTTGCAAAAATCACATACGAAATTCCATATATTCGTCTCGTCACCTGGCTTGCCCCAATATTAGCATCTTGCTTGAATATTTTTTTGCATGAATATTATACAGTCATCAGAATCAACAAATTATCATTGGCACAATACTATTAACTAGAGACTTTATTCACATTTCATCCGTTTTCTTACTGATGTCTTATTACTTGTTTGAAGATTCTATCAATGATTTCACATTGTGTTTAGTTGCTATTTCTCCTTCATCTCTTTTAGTCTGGATGGTTTCTCTTTGCTTTTCTTTCATGACCTTTATACTTCTGAAGGGTCTTGGTTAGTGTTTTGTGGACTGACCCTTACTTTTGATTTTTCTGATATTTTCTCATGATCAGATTAGGATATGCATTTTGTGTAAGAAATGATGTTCTCTTTGATCATGTCAGGGGCACATGATACCAACACAACTTACTATCTTGACCACGTGGTCGAGGTGGTATCTTCTAGATTTCTCCACTGTAATAGTCTCCTCCAAATATCTTAGAAAGATACCTTTACACTATGTAAACATACTATTTATTTCCCCACTACATTTAGTATCCCTCTGTGCAACTGTTATTATTAGGGTGTTTTAATAGTTATTTCTGTTTTCTTTATTCATTCTACATTGTTAGACATATAAAGAGAGTTGTTATTTCTTCCATAATTACTCATTTCATTGTACACATATGGTTTTGTGTTCTATTTTATGGGTTATAATTCAGTGTTAGTGTTACTTTTGTTCAAATTGTTCTAGCTTTGGTCATTGTTTGAGCTCTTAGATGGTTCCCTTGCCCTTTGACATGGCGTCATTCTCTTTTAACACAGTCTCAGACACAAGGTGCTTCTGATTCATCCCTTACTTTTTCTGCCTCAGTCCTGAAATCATTCACTGCTTCAAAAAGCCTTTTAAGTTCATTCAAAAAATATCCGTTAGTAACTTAATATACCTTTTTCTAATTCTTGATAGAATTGTTTTGTTCATTTCTTTTTCAGTCTCCTTCGGGGCAGTCTGTCAAATTTAGTCTTACCAGGTATGAACTATTGGCTCCTAAACTTTAGCAAAGAAATAAACACTTGCCTACAACAGGAGCCTACAGATCCATATTCATCTATTCTTTGTCCCTGAGAGTACTGGAACAATGTGGATTGTTACTGTAAATTAAAACTACCTTATGTCATTTGTCATTTAGTTGTGATATATTCTTTTAGTATTTATTGTTAGCTTTAAAAATTAAATATATATGTATACACACAGATATATATACATATATATATGGACATACATGATCATCTGTTAGGTAGCTAAGCTTAAATACTAGATGATAACATGCAATATAATAAATGAAATATGTAACTTTGGGAAAATTATTTAATCCTTCTAGAAGTTCAGTTTTAGATATTTTAGAACTAATTTTATGATTATGATGGAAGTAAAAGTGTGTTAAAGATCTTGGCTTTTTTTTAGAGTCTGATTCATTTGGGACAGTATTAGGAAAATGTATTTTAATGTGCTATGAGTAACCACTAGAGGGTGATTCTGGGTAACCAGTTTCCCTTTGCTAATTTTTTTTTTCATGGTGTTCTGACACAAAGATTGAAAATAAAGGTAGGGGTTTGTGGGAATGAGAAAGGAGCAAATGCCAGTAAATGGAATAAAAAAAAGAAAACTGGAATGACAACATCATACAAAATGTAGTATAAGAAGAAAAGTATTAAACTGGACAATTGTATTTTTATGACAAAAGGTATAGTTCAGGACTACAAGAAAATTCTGAACATTTATGTACCTAGAAACATATAATTGAAATATATCAACATATGTAAATATTTTAACATTTACATAAAATATTAGATATTTAACACATATGGGATTAGGGGGTTTTATTTTAGAACCATCTTGATAGCCCTTCACAATCTTAGATTTGTAGGTAATATTTTTTTACCAGATTATAAATAGTGGAGAAAAATTTTTCCTATCCATCACTAGGTTCATGGCTGAGGTCCTATAACAATAAAATAGGAGAAAAGATACAAATTAAGTTTTATATACTTTCATAAGGAAATAAGAATCCGGAGACAGGAATAACTGCATTTTTATGCTTAGGTTGGATGAAGAGTGAACAGCCTTGGGAAAATGTGATTGGATAAAGTAGATATACTATAATGGTAATAAACTAGGGCAAATTTAGCAAGTCCTCTTGGTTTAGGTTCTTCTCCGCATCTCTGTGTCTTCAGAGATAAGCACATTCCTTTCTTCCAGGTAGAGGCTGGACATCTCTAGAATTTTTCAGAGGAAGTCAGAATTCTTTCTAGATCTACGTAGGGCTGAGAAACATCTCCCTGCTTTTGCTGTATCCTTAAATGCCAGTATGCTATATTTGTGATATCATGTCCTGAATCGTATCAGTAGTATCTGGAGACATCTTTTTGATAATCAAGGTAAATTTTAAGAAAATTTATTATACTGGTAGATTTTCTAGAAAATACTCATTGTGCATTGGAGCAGCCAGATAAAGGAAACTAGAAAAGAAACTATGGGAGAAATGTGGTCAGAAAATAAATCTGAGAAAATGAACAGGATGAAACGAATCTAGTATAAGTTATATAAATTTACACTTCATTCTTGTTACTTTAAATTATAATTTCTGTGCCTTTGAAGCAGAGGGAGCTCCTCTCTCTTGGCGACTGGGAGTTCTGATAAGCTAACTTTTGTGCAGTCTGTGACTATGGATTTGGATGATGTTTTCAGTTTGTTTTTCTTATTTCCAATGAGTGAAAAGACCAGTTTTTTAAAGCCAAGCCAACTCATCCTGGACAAGCACATTCCACATCAGTTGGTCTGTTCTTGTAGTTTTCTGGTGACATTTGCTTTATCTTGACTGTTTCTCACCAGTGCAGTAGACTAAAATTGACCACCTACACAGGGTTACTAAATTTAGTCTTCTCCTCTGTATGTATGTTGTTCGGTAAATGTTTCACTTTGGTGAATGAAGGGTCATTTATGGTTTCTGTCTGCAAATTCTGACAAATTATATTTGGAATGTTAGTATATATTCATTACTATTAATGTCAATGAATATAAGAGGCATGCCAGGAAAGATGTTGAGTAGTCTATCACTAATCTGTCCTTTCTTTACCATCAAGCATACTTGTCTGAAACATAGTCTAAAGTCACCTGCTCCACACGCCCTGCCCCAGACCATTTACTCCAGATTGAATAATTTAAATAATATGTTAAGTTTTAGGAGTTTGCTAAATGTCTTTTGTTACTGAAAGTTGACAGAGAAATAAATCATAAAATTAGCTTTTAGTCCTCTGGTAGGATTGAGTCTATGAACATATAGTACAAAAGAGATGCTTAACAATTCAGCCAAGTTCATTGAGCAACTGCTTTTTGATAGGTTTTGTGCTACAAATAGGGTTTACATTAGTAAATGAGAGGTGCATGAAGTAAGCAATTCAGGGACTTAGGCTCTTTCCCTAACTCACTCTGTAGCGTAGGATTAGACCCTTTGCGTTGTTTTGCTGTATAGTAATGGCTGCACTGATTCTAACTAGTAGGGAAACTAACTTTGCTAGAGCTCTAGATCAGGTTGGCAGTTTGATAAGCTACCATGTGTTCTGCATCCTTCCTTTTTCTTTTTTCATGTTGCCTTTTCTCTCATTTTGTACTCCAGTTCCTCTTATGTCCCCAGCTAGAAAATTATATGAAGAGGAAGCTGAAGAAAACTGGTTAGGTAAATTCATACTGAAATACTGTTTTTTATTTCTTCATTTCAGAGTTAATTTCCCAATTTGCCATGCTCTATTCTAAAATACTAATAAATTAATGAGATAGACATTTTTTCCTCTGGTATTTACTGGAATCAAACATTTTATTTACCTGTGATTCAGTGTGACTTTCAGATGACCCTGAAGCAATTAAGTGATAGATATAGTTCAGGGTGCCTAGGATTACTGCATATTGGCTGTATGTGTTTATTTTTTTTCTTGATTTATAATTTGTTTTTTTCTCAAAAGTGGAAGACTATGATTTTAATTTCAGCTTTTCTATTAAGTAATGCAATAACTATTCTTTTGACCTCTGGAAACTTTAGTTTCTAATTTAAAAAATATGAATACCTAACTTACATTTCTCATAAGTAGTGAAGGATTAGGGAAGAATCATCTTGTTAAACACTAAAGATCTGTAGAAGTATCAGCTATTGTTATTGAAACATCACTAAATCTTATGCTGTTTTTAAAAATTAATAGTAGTAGTGCATTTGTATTAAATTAGCCATTAAGGAGTTCAGAAATGATGTTCTTTAATACATGACTGAATAGAATTAAATGTAGATCACATAACCACAGATGACACTGAAATATTGTTTTCTGGGTCTGTTTGACTAGAAGATAAAAAAGACAAACCAACCCACTAGCCCACATATGACCTGCTTTACTGAACAGATAGCTCTCCATTGACTCCCATTATGGCAGGGTTTTTAGATACACAGGTCACCTTTCTTTTAATCTATTGATGTCACTGATCAGGGTCTGATTAATCAACTACTTTGTCACACTACTTGGGATCATTTCATTTAATACACAGTCTGTGGATTTTTGGTTATTTCACTACTTACTTTTCACTTTCTGACAATAACATGGTCAATTAAAATTTAAAAACTTTCGCTTGACCCTGCCCCCAGGGAAATTTGAAGAAAGAAAATCTGCACACTGGGATCTAGGACTAAAAATGTTTCCTATGGCTTCAGGGGAAGGGATTAGGACATGAAGATGGAGAATTTATGTACTGTTTTTCCAGATTGATTTTTTTTTTTTTTTTCAGTCCCAGGGATTGAACCCAGGGGCACTTAACCACTGAGCTACATCCCTAGCCCTTGTTTATATTTCATTAAAGACAGAGTCTTGCTTAGTTGGTAAGAGCCTTGCTAAGTTGCTGAGTCTGGCCTTGAACTTGCGATCCTCCTGCCTCAGCCTCCCGATTCTCTAAAATTACGGGTGTGTGCCACCACACCTGGCTCAGATTGAATTTTTGTAATCTGTGGTCAACACTTTTTCAAGAGAACTCCTTGGAGTTTTCAGAGATATTTGAATATAAAATGGAACTTTTTTTTAAATTTCACCTTTCAAAGGGGCATAAACTAGTTTGTGCAAATTTTATGCAGATTCCTATAGCACATAATCATAACATACTTAGCATTTAATGGTTTACAAAATGCTTTTACACAGAGTAAAGGTCAGGTGTCATTATTATAATTTAAAGATGAAAAAAAGACTGAGGTAATTTATTATTGCCCAACACTGTTCAGCTAGTAGGTGGTAAAACCAAAATCTGTTATCTCTGTAACACCTTGCTGCTTCATAAACCTGTGAAAAGTTCTCACCAATAAGAAGTGAATTAATTCTTACAGAAGAAACATTTAGTACATCACAGGAGGTAATTTGCTGAATTACAGTAATACCAGTAATGTCTTCCAGCCATGTCACAAACTTTAAATTGCTTAGTTGATTTTTTTAAGGTTCCTATGAATTATAGGGAGTAACTAGATACATGTTTTTCTGATGTTTTGTTGAAGGCAAAACATATAAATAATTTAATGTTAAGCAATATATGAGATCTGACCCATTTGAGATAGCTTTTTCTTAATAATAGTAAAACTGACAACTTTTATAATAATAACTCTTAGGTATTGAATGCTTATATTTTAAAAGGAATCTAGAGTTGGACAGTAAAGTGATAAAAAAAGAATTTATTTAGAAACTATTGTAATATGGGAAGAGACCTTGATGTAGTACTGTGCTCAATTCCAAATTCAGCATGGACAAGTGGGATTTACAGCTAAGGAGTCAGGTGGTGGTCAGTGGATGGAAAATTACTAAGAGGAAAGAAACATCAGATAGGGCGATTCTGGTTAATCAGACCTAATAGGATTCTTGCTGAAGGCAAGGGTAGTGGATGAGGAATTTGACCAGATTTTGAGGATGATCAGACATCAAAGATGAATAGATATTGAGGGTGAAGGGATCACTCTAAACTGACAACTGGGTAATGTAGAGAACACAGAAATGTTGAGTCCAGTTGAGAAGAAGATTCAGAGGTACCTGACTAAAGTTTGGTCAAGGAGAGTGTCTGGTCTTCTTATTGAGGAACATAAGAGGCATTCTTCTTTCTTAAAAGACTGAGGAATTTTGTCACATGGCTATTGGTCCAATTTAAAATGGGAGAGGGAAAGAGAGGAAGGGTTATAGCAAAATAGGCATTTTGATTGATCAGTGGAATGTGGGAAATACTAGATGTGCCCTCAGGAAAAGGAGCATAATACCAGAAGTCTATAGCGCTATGGGAAGGAGGCTACTTCAGCTAAGGCTTGCTAGAGGTTCTGTGCATGAAAAGTCTTGCTGAGAGGTAGGGAAATGAGGGAGGAGTAGGAGCTCTTAAATTTAGGGACCAATGTGAAGAAGACTAAATTCAGGTGAGGAAAAGTCATAGTGAAAGCAGTCAGTAATTGGGAAGTCCAGCAGTAGAGAGGAGAGCCCTTAAGGTTTTTGAAAGCCTCTCTGGATAAGGGGATCCTAGACTAATGGGTATGGGGAATGACTTCCTGATCATGGTACAGAGGGGAGAGGCAATTGGAGAGAAATTAGGTGTTTACTTCCCACATGATCTCAGAATTGTCAGTTGTCATTTTGTTTTAAGGAGAAGAAAATATTGAACACTAGAGGCTTAGTCTGTGAAGATTGTTCTACCTGAGCTGAAATAACCTGTCCCAGATATTGAATACACAATGAGTGCAACGGAATTTTGTCTCTAACTCATGCTTGCTAATGCTTTAATAAGGTATTTAGTGTCCAAGAAGAAGTTGTCAAAAACTGTCAGAACACATAAGGAGGTGATCTGCATACTGGATTGAAGTGGAATCTCATGGGAATTTTAAATCTGTCCAGTTGGCATTTAGGGTTCTCAAGAAGTATAGAAGGCCTCAGTAAATCATTGGGAACATAGCAGTCTGGGTAAATTGCTGATTTTTTCCGGGTGAAGTCAAACTAGTATTGAGATTCCTTATAAAGAAATCTTTAAACACGTGCACACACGTTGATGACTATGAAATATTGTATATTGGAAGAGATAGGATAGTGTGAGAATTAAGCACTAACCAACTAACAATATCCTTCCCCATTTGACTTTTTAGTGGTCAAAATAGTACTATTGCACAGAATAGAAGTGAGGTAACACATTCTACTCATGTTTTTTGTCTAATCTTTATCAGGGGAGCCTTTCAAGTCCTGGTCTTAAACAATATTGGGGAATACTGCAGAAGGACATGAAAAGATCTACTTTTATCTTATTTGAGTTCTGTATCCTGTACATGTAATATCACCAATTTTTTCACCGTAGAGAAGAGGGAATTCTAATAGTCGATTTAAGTCTGTAATTAAATGGGTAATAGGTTGAAAGAAGGAAAGAAACTCCAGCCCCCTTGGGGGAAGTCAGACAAAGCCATTAGAGAGCTAGTTGTGAAGGGAAGGAGTCAGAGACCTGTAGAAGGAATCCTGCAGGAATTTTTAGACCCTAATTCTGAAAAGATCCCTTCTCAACAAGTTTACTGGGGTAGAAGTGAGGAGAAAGTTGTACAGGGCTTTCAGAGATCCCATAGAAATAGAGGCAGATCATTAGGTAAATTATCAAAATTCACAGCTGGTGAAATTTGAACTCTGAGGAAGATAGGAATTAAAGGTAGAGGTATCAAAAGAATGTATTGCTGCACTCTCAATGAGAAATGTGATGGGGTGTCCTACAACTTGTAGGGTTATTTTCCCTTGTGAATTTAGTAGTAGTTGAGGGCATTGGATATTTACTTCCCTAGAGGAGAGTCAGTAATTCTCTAGTGATCAGGGGGGTTGGACTTTTGCCCTCATTTTGAGAACCAGATCGATCGTTCCAGGTCCAGTGTCTTTTTTTCTTAACGTGGATGTGTTTCCAGATCAGAGGGAACCCTGAATTGTGGAGCTTGCATTGTATATTTTCCAGTTTTTTGAAATTTTGTCTTCATAATGCTGGGCTAATATCTGGAACTTAGGTAATACATGCATTTTCCAGGTAATATTATTTTTCTGTAATGTCATGGAGTTTTGACCTGAGACTATTTACAAAGCTTGTGTGACCATAGCTGAAACTATTTGAGAAGTCAATTTCTGCCTAAATGGTCTTCCATGTTGTTTCTAATGGATGATGATAGTCAGTTTCATTCCTTTGTTATTTACAGTTTTGGATATATAACCAGTTTTTGGTGGGAGAGACCTGAGGGAAGGCTCCTAGTAATTTTTTTCTTCCTTGAGTCTTCAGTGGAAATCAAGGATACCCTGAGACCCATGAAGGATTTTAGAAATGATGATTCATTTGGCCTTTGCAAACAAAAGGAGGCATCTCCAGACCCAACTAATGGGAGGATGAGTTCATATAAATTGGGACATCCTGCAGAGTATTCTCCTAGAACCTTCCCTTTCTTTTCTAGAGTCAGGAAGATTCTTGGTGATGACATGTAATTTAAATACCAACTCTTCATTGGGACTTGCATGGGAACCTGTATTGACTGCAGCCTATGCTTCATCTTCAGGAGATGGGAATCTAGAGTTGAGGAACTGGAGATGCGGATGGTAGAGAACATTCTGGGAGGGAAGGCTATAAAGACAGTTGGGAGAGGACAGGAATTGGGGGGTGCAGTGCAAAGCTTTTGGAAATTTGCTTCTTTGGAAATTTTTTTCTGAAGTCATTGCAAACCTTGCTAATTTGATGATTAAATTATTTAGTCATTTTTCAGCTTCTTCATACAAGGTAAAATGGGCAGAACACTGTGCATCTGAAAATTTTGTTCCGTTTTGCTCTAGGACCTTCTCTTAGGTGGACTAGTATGGGATAACCCAGGAGGCCCAAAGGGGCTACTGTAGCTGAACAGAGTTTTTAGTAAAATATTGCCAGTAAGAAAGAAAGCAGTTAGTTTATGGGCTGCAGTGGCGAAACACATAGGAAGGGTTTAAGAAGGAGTTTTCAATTGACCTAAGTTCCCATGGGAGGAGCAAGATTAAATAGAGAAGCCTAGTAAAGGGCCAGGAAAAGAATTCCAGCTGAAGAGTTAGGGAGTAGGTCCTCACTTGAAACAGAGTTAGGGGAAATTCCTCATTCTATAACTCAGGGAAACAAAGTCTGGCATCTAACCCAGCTTTAGACAGTATACAGGTTGTTCCCATATTCACCATGGTTTGAGTTAAAAATTTTCAATGTTAGATGATGTGAAAGTAATACACATCCAGTAGGAACCATACTTTTAGTTCTGAATTTTGATCTGCTGGGCTAGGGATATGTAGTATGATCTCCTCTGGAAAAGCAGCGTAGGATCAGCGATCCGTGGCTCCCAGTCAACCATGTGTTCATGAGAGTAAACAACTGAGACTATCCTGTGTTACTAAACTGTGATGTTTGGTAGTAGGTGTGTGAATCAGCTTTCCATCACTGTGACAAAATACCTAAGAAAAACAACCTAAAAGGAGGAAAGATTTATTTTGGCTCAGTTTCGGAGGTATTGGTCCACGTAAGCTGGCTTCATTGCTTTGAACGAGACTGTGGCAATGCAGGAACATCATGGCAAAAAGGTGGCTGAGGAAAGCTGCTCACCTCATGGCAGTCAGGGAGTGGAGAGAGGGAGGAAGGGACTGGGGACAAGATGTAGTTCCCAGGTCCATATCCCTAAGAACTTACGCCTTCAACTAGCTTCCACCTCCTACAGTTTTCATCAACTCCTAATAGTCCCTTCCACTATGAATCCACTGATGGATTAATCAATTGATGAGGTGATCCATTACTTCCCAAAAGCCCCACCTCTCACCCAGCCTCTGAAAATTGCTGCCTGAGCCTTTGGGAGACATTTCACATCCATAACTATGGCAGTAGGTTTGGTGTATCAATTGCATTTTGACTTAGGATATTTTTAGTTTATGAGTTTACTGAAACATGACCCCATTGAAGTTCAGGATCATTGCTAGAATCTTAAGAATCAAAATCTGCCCTCACCATTCCTCAGTGGACATTTATTTGATAATCAAGCAGGCAGACTGGAGACAAAAGTCTCAAAGCGTGTTGAGGATTAATTGTTACATCTGAGGGTCTCGTGATGGTGGTTGGATCAGATGTGAATTAAAGCACCAAAAACGGGTAAAGGAAAAAACAGAGCTGGACAGTATTTAAAACCTTAGTTTTTAAAAACCTTAGTATTTAAAACCTAGTTTTTTATTTAGGAACTACTGGAATGTTGGGGAAAGAACTGGGCTCAGTTCCAAATACAGCATGGACAAGGAGGAATTTATAGCCAAAAAGTAGAGTGAGACTCAGTGAAAAGGAAATTTCTTAAAGGAAATAAACATAGGGCTAGGACATAGATTAGGAAAATCAAGGTCATGCCCTTAATCAGTGGGGAACTTTTGCCCCCTACATCTGACAGACTCCAAAGCCTGGGATTTCCAACAGCCCTGCTGATGTGTTGCTGTTAGTCTGAACTTGGAGAAAAAGAGCAAGGGCAACTCTGCCATACTGAGGTGCCTTGGGGTCACTTAAAATAACTCAAAATAATCAGTTTTATTCCTATCTACATAACAGTACTTTTTACTGTTATGTGTAGTAATTTTAAATATGAAAATTTGCTGAAGAATTCCTTCTCTAAGCTTTCTAGAGTATCCTTTTTGTAAATTAAAGAATCACAGAAGTAAAAACTGTAACCTCTTTATAGCCATTTCACTCTAATTCTTAGATTCAGAACCTTGAAGATTTTGCCCTTTGAAAATGACTTGCTACTTGGGCAAGTATTGCTTAACGTGTCATGTAGGGACATTTGATGTGCTTTATAAACCACTCACAGCTACAGATCATTCTGGTTTTGATAGCCTTGAGAGATCACTGAGTCATGAAAGCAGGCGCAAGTCTTAAGATTGTACTCCTGTAGAAATGTGGCAACATTTTTCTCTCAAAGTTTGTATGTTTTTGGAGTAGAAGATAAATTTTTGACTAAATCTGTTGTTTGCCATAATCTAAAATTTATTTTAGAAGCTTGGTTATAGATGTATACTTTTTGCTCAAATGATAACTTGACAGATACTTGCCTTAATCCCACTTCCTTCCCTGGAAAGTTGGATTTTGTCTTAAGATTCTACCAATGTTCACCTTTGGCAAACATCTTGTCAAAGGTATAATGTCTGCCTTTGTTTGACCGATGGGGTTTGGATGTCACCTAATAGTGGAATTAAAAAGCCACCAACCATCAGACTGGAGAACATTTAATGGAAGCAGAATAGCGGGACAGTACCCCTTCAGATGCTATGGTAGGACCAAGGAATTCTTCCACATTCACTTAGTTCATTTTTTTCTTGCATGATGGTACTGAGCTGGGTAGAAAAAAATCTAAGTAACAGATTTTACCTCAAGGAACTCATGGTCAGGAACAGTTAATCAATCACCTATGTAAAGAGGTGATTAATAGAAAATAGAGGATGTAGTGTGTTATAAGAGAATTACAGTTAAGTGTCATAAAAATCAAATAGGTAGTGAAGATGAATCTCTAGAGAGGTATAGGTAGATATAGGGAGAATATTACTGAAGTTTGGAGGAAGAGATTACTTCTGACTTTGTGCTCTGAGATAAAGTATCATCCAAAAGAAAGAAGCTGCATCCTAACAAGATTTCATTGGAACCTATGATTTTTAAATGCCTTATTATTGAGAAAGTGCACTATTTTGGAAAGAACATGGGCTTTGGAATCAGACTTACCTACACATGATTTTCAACTCTGCCATTTATTTAATAGCTGTATTATATCACGTTGCTTCATTTCTTTGAACTTCAATTTTCTCATGTGTAACATCACAGGTGAACTGTGACGATTTAAATGATTAAATGGGATTACAGTTTTAAAAGCACCTAGCAAAATGCCTGGCGGTACCTAATTGCATTTCAATAAATGTTAGTTCCTTTTTTTCCTCTTATCTTGCTCATTTCAAAGTCCCTTCCATACCATTAGCTTATTTTATGAACACAGAGGAAGGTATTCCAGGTAGGAGGCAATTGCAGTAGTTCACTCATTCATCAGGCACTTGCTGACTATTTGCTTTATATAGTGCAAATGCAGAGGAAGACATTAATTATTTTAAAAGGCATTTCAGAAGTAGAATGGGTAAAATGTGGGAATTAAGGGACAACTAGTGGAAGAAGGCAGAGGAGAGGGTAAACTAATTTATATCTAGTATAATCTCTGGAATCAAACTAAGACCTTGGGAAAGGATTATTCTTACTTTAAACATGCAGTTGGCCTTCCATGTTTGTGGTGTTTGTATCCACAGGTTCAACCAACCTGGGATAGAAAATATTAGAAAAAAAATGCTTAATAAGCATGTATAGACTTTTTCCCTGAAACGAGTCATTATTCCTAAATAATACAATAGCAACTAGTCATAAAACATTTATATTAGGTATTATAAGTAATTTGTAGATGATTTAAAGTATACAGGAGGATATAGCAGATTATATGCAAATAGTACATAACTTTATCTGCGGTACTTGAGCATTCACAGATTTTGGTATTGGATGGGGGGCAGGTTTGGTGTCCTGGAATCAATCTGGATGGAAAATAGGGATGATTCTAAGTAATATCAGCTGTCTTCTACTTGAGATATTTGTTTTCTATAAGTTTTTTTTTAAAGAAGTATTTGTATCATAAAAGATGCAATGGATATATCTGGCCTCAGTATACATTTGCCCATGAATACCGAGTTTATTATAGAAAATATCACTTTGTACGCATTGTTTCTAGCTGGCATTGTAATATCACTCATACAGTATTGACTGAGTTTGTCTTTTTCTTTTTCTCTCAACCAGTTTGATAGAGGTTACTCTTACAATATCCGTCATAGCTTCGGAAAGGAAGGCAAGAGGACAGACTATACACCTTTTAGTTGTATGAAGATAATTCTGACTAATCCACCAAGCCAAGGAGACTATCATGGTAAGTGCTTTCAGTGGATCTGCTGGAAAGTACAGAAGCCCAGCTTTGTAGGAAACACTGAAGCAATGTCATGGCTTTTTTGCATTACTGACAGGACCCAGATTGTAGCTTATGTCAGTCATGAGTGTCAAGCTAGAGTGCTGTTACTCTAACGGTGATTTGTCTTATTACTGAACTAGGTTAGACAAGAGAAATTCATTCAGCTGCACTTCAGTTTGTGCTGGACTGGGCTTTTCAGTTCTTAGTTTCCCCCTTTCTGCTATTCTCTTTCTCATGTTTTCTGCAAGTGTCTTATAAGACTGATAAAAGTTTTTCAGAGCTTTTTGAAATTGAAATACTGTATTTTGAAATATTAGATTCATTAATTTTCAAAAGACTACTGAGGAAGAGTGTGTTTTATTTTCGTTACTGTTATCTGATTACCCAACAAATAGCAAACCATTTTGTAAGTCATGGTATCAAACATACCTATCAATTTGCCTGAGTTGTTAGTTAAAAAGTCCATGTCAAACTATACTCTGAAGACTGCTGAGTTCAATTTTTTTCTAAAGCAATTGTCTAAGCATTCATGGAAAAATTTCTCATTTGTCTGATGTGTCAAGGAATGATTTAATAGTTTATATTAATAATTTTTTAGATTACTGAAGCATTGCTATAGTATGTGTTAAAACTATTTTTTTTGTTGTTTTAGAATGTTAAGCGAAATAGTTTTACCAGATTGCATACTTCTAGGCTGTTAAAGGTCAAATAATCACAAACAATATTTTTAGAAAGACTCCATGTGTCCAAAGCATTATAAAATGTTTGTAATTGATTATTTAATAGGAGAAGTAGTGGCTAATGGTTTTAATGTGCAGTGAGTGATTTCTATCACTTGTGTTAGAGTCCCTTAAGATACCTTTGGAAATGCAGATTGTTCAGGTCCCACCCTCAGACATGAAAAATTAGATTTTGTTTGCATTTCCCTGTGTGCTTTTTTATGTCTTCTAAAGTTTGAAAATCATTGACCCAGATACTTCTACTGAGGAAACCAGAAACTTTTGTTAGCACAGCAGCTATACCAAGCTGTTAACTCAGAACTGAACTTGTGGTCAACTAAACTCCTAGGGATTCTTGTTGTGAATTTCCAGGTCATAGCATTCATCACATATATAAATGATTTTTATTAGCAAAAATGCAGGACTTTATTTTTTCCTGTTAAATCATATTTATTTCAGTGCATTTTTATTGTATTTTTTTTTCTAATTTACACTCTTTCATTCAAGAATAACAGTGGTAAAGCTAATGTGTAGTGGATTTGTTCAAAGACCCCCAGTGGGTGCTTGAAACTACAAATAGTACTGAACCCTGTGTATACTATTTTTTTCTGTACATATATACCTATCATCAAATTTGATATATAGACTACTCACAGTTAAGTAATTAATAATAATTAATAATAAGTACAATAATATGCCACAAATAAAGCTATGTAAGTGTTGTTTTTCTCCAAATATCTTATTGCCCTGTACTTATTCTTCGTGTAATGTGAAATGATACAATGCCTATGTGATGAGGTGAAGCAAGGCGATTGATGTAAACCTTATGATATAGCATTAGGCTACTATTATAACAAGGATCATGTTGGCTGATCTTGTGTCAGTGAGCCGTTCTGATACCAATGGTTGGATGTTAGGAGCAGATGATATCAATGCTTGGAGATCTTCAATAATTGAAACTTTTTTTTTCCCCTGAAATGTTTTAGAAGATCATTGTAACTGGAAATTGTTGTCTCTTTTTAACTCACGTGTTGCTACAGAGGTTGTGATCCTTTAGCGATCATAAGGTGACTTTATTGCTACATTTTATCTGAGGATTGTGTTCTATAATTTGTCCCTTAATGTTTGTGCAATAGGAAACACTTTAGGAAATTTTAGTAACATCCGCATTGCTGGTTCTGCTTCATTTCCTTCTTCATCTTCCTCTTCATCTGTAGATATTAAGTTCTTCCAGTTCCTTATTTAATACTTCTTAATGGTCTTCAATATGTTCTTCCACTTTTTCAGCAAGCTTGTCAGAAAATCCCCCATCAATTTGTCTTGCTGCGTAAATGATTTTCCTTGTCTGTCAATCCTTGGGAAACCTTAAAAATCATCACAACTTCACTCTGTAAGTTCTTCCAACAGGCATTCACAATTTCTGATTTTAATTTGTCCACTTAAGTTTTAATGAATATTATGGCATCAGCAATAGTGAATCATTTCCAACACTGTATTATGTCCAAATTAGGGTCTACATCAGTTGGTGATTAAATGAAATCAGATACCAGGTGGGCGTATGTGGCTTTGGCAAATCAAATGATGCCCAGGTTAAGGGAAGCAGTGAGGTTCTGTTTGGAGATAAAAATACAACCTCACCATTTTTATTATCATAGCAAAAAGATTCAGGATAGTGAGGTGCATGGTTGTTAATGCTATTATTAGTAACATGAAGCAATTGTAGAATCATTCCATAAATAAGATGGGTGTCACGAATACTTTTTGATTATGTTGGCAGAAGATGGGCAGATAATTTTTGTTTTTGAGAGTACATGGGCTCTTCACTCTGTTCACTATACCTAGCTTCATCATATGCCCTGTAGTGGTGCTGGTTTTGGAGTCCTAGGCCAGAGGCCCAACTCTGCGGGTCCCAGCAAATCAGATCCTGCCATTTACTCCAAAAACCAAACAGAAAAAGCAATGTGAAAAGCAGGAAAGGAACTTCAATCAATATGGCCCTATTGGGAGATGAGTGAGATCAAACATCTTGGCCCTGTCTTTAAGGGTACTGACATGAACTGTAGGTTTAAATGAAGGAAGAATTGGAGCACAGGGTGAGAGGTATGCATCATTAAACATGGTCATACTGTGGTCTGGTTCATTGTTTTCTCAGTTCTGATTCTTGGAGTAGCTCTTGGGAAGTCAGAAACCCTTTCCACTTGAAGGGACAATTCCCAAATTTTTTTGCAGGATGTTTATCAGACTTGTGATCCTGAAAGGGGGTAATTCAGTTTCCATGAGATGCTCCTACTTAGGTGGGTAGTCTCTTCAAGGGGTGATCTACCTGGAAGGCTCCACTGTTCCTGGAACTTACAGGGTAATAACTGAAAATTTTTTTTGCCATTCCAGAGGTCTGGATCAAGACTTTATAAAAGCTGGAAATTCGCTTGTCCCTGCAAATCTTGGTCTTGTCTTGGTGTTTTCAGCCTTGAAATTGGTAGTTTACCAGCTTTGGATGAACACTCCTTAAGTGATTAACTTGCCTATATGCAAAATTGAGCAAGAATCTGACCAAAAGTAAGGCAAAGGGGACAGGTACAAAATGAAATCAGAGATGACAAACCTTTATCCTTCTTTTAGTTAATCATCAGGCATCAGCAGGCCCAAATTAAGAATTGGTGCTGTTATCAAAAACAGCATTTAAATCTGTTATATTGCTACATAGTACAGGTTAATCTGTTCTTCTGTGTTTTATGCCCTAATGCTTCCTTTGCACTTTTATGAGGTTCTACTGAGCATCTTCTTCCAGAAGAGTGATTTTTTTGCAATTGAAAATTTGCTTTGGATGGCATCCTTTTTCCTTAATCAACTTTTTCAGCTCTGCAGGAGGTGTGATAATAGCAGTTTTTTCCACTGATTTAGCCTCTCCAGTAATTATGTTTTCTGTTCCAACCCTCTTTCTGAATCTGTGTAATCTCTTACTTGGAGTAAATGGCTTGATGTCACACATTTCAAGGGAGGCTTGCTAAAGTGTTTGTATAGACTCAATGCTTTCTTTTCTTTTTTTTTTTTTTTTGGTACTGGGGATTGAACCCAGGGGCACTCCACCACTGAGCCACATCCCAGCTCTATTTTGTATTTTATTTAGAGACAGGGTCTCACGGAGTTGCCTAGGGCCTCACTAAGTGGTTGAGGCTGGCTTAGTACTCCAGATCCTCCTGTCTCAGCCTCCCAGCACGGGATTACAGGCGTGCGCCACCACACCCAGCTGTATAGACTCAGTGCTTTCTGGAGCACCTACATAATATTTTCTGTTCATGTCTTCTACCCACAAATTTAATGCTTTTTCCTCTTAACCAGGCACTTATCATGCTTCTAACTTTTGCAACTTGAGTTGGATAACATAACTAGCATGAGTTTCTTTTACCTTCTTCACCATTTCATAGATAAAAAATTTCTTCTTACCACAGATCTTAGTCATCTCAGCATTGTATTTTTGTTTCCTTGATTAGTTGAGAACTTTCACCTTTTCATGTCTTTTTGGCATATCCAAATCACCAGCATCAATACTCTTGTGCTTTGAGGCCATTATGAAGTTAAAAAAAAAAAAAGTTACTTGAACATAAGCATTGTGATACCATGACAGTTGATCTGATAACCAAGACTGCTACTAAGTGGCTAATGGGTAGATATACGGCATGGATACACTGGACAAAGGGATGAGGTAGGACGAAACAAGATTTCATCACACTGCTCAGAATGGTGTGCAATATAAAACTTTTGAATTGCTTTTTTTCTGGAATTTAGTACTTTTGGACTGAGGTTGACCTTTCATATGTGAAACCACAGAAAGCGAAACATCAGGTAAGGTTGGACTCTGTTCTATACTTAGCAAACATTTATCTCATATTTTTAGGACACGTTCACTTATTCCCTCTTTTAAAAATAAACCTGATTTTTTTTTTTTAGAGCTGTTTCAGGTTCACAGCAAAACTGAGCAGAAAGTACAGAGTTCCCATATATCTTATGCCATTACACATGCAGAACATCCCCCACTATCAATATTCCCACATAAGTGTTATATATCAGTTGTTAAAATCAACAATGATACATCATTATCACCCAAAGCCCATAGTTAATCTTAGGATTTGCTCTTGGTGTGGTATGTTCTGTGGATTTGGACAAATTTACAATGCCATATGTCCATCATTGTGGACAATAGTTTCACTCTCTTAAAAAATCATCTTTTCATCCCTCCTTCCCCTCATTCCCTGGCAACCACATCTTTTAACTAACTTCATAGTTTTGCCTTTTACAAAATGTCATATAGTTGGAGTCTGTGTGTATATAATTAGAATCATACTATATATAGCCCTTTGAGATTATCTTCTATCACTTGGCAAATGTGTTTAAATTTCCTCCCTGTCTTTTCATGTCTTGATAGCTCATTTCTTTTTAGCACTGAATAATATTCCATTGTCTGAATGTACCATAGACTATTTATCCATTCATCTACTGAGGGACATCTTGGTTGCTTCTGAGCTCTGACAGTTATAAATATAGCTGTTATAAAGCTGTGTGTGCACACATGAGCGTATGCACACACACACACACACACACACATTTTTTCTGATATTCATTGTGAGGAGCTAATTAGAGGTTCTGGAGGTAAAGCTTACAAAGGTTGTGAGAACCTTTTGCCTTGGCCCATACTGAGTCTCCAGCAGTGTACCTATAACAGTTAGGCTTTCCTGTTGACACTGCTTCCCATAGAGGTTCTGTTCATGGGTTTCTGCTTCAGTCAGTTGTGATTCTCTGTTTTTACCTGTCTCACCAATTTGAGGGGTGGGAGACAAAGTTTTCCTTTTGACCTCACTTTTCTGTTGGATCTATGAACTGTTGATCATCAGTTTGTTTTGCTTTTTTCTTGTTGAAAATGCAGTGGTGACTTCTAACATCCTTACATGAAACTGGAAGTCTGTCCTCCTTCATTTTATGTTATTTCAAAGCTGTTTGGTTCCCTAGGATGACATTATTTCATCAACCAATGCCACTTAGAATAGTTGTTCAACCAGTTATGAATCATCATAAGCATATATTCTGGCTTGTTTTTTATCCATGTCCTTCACAAATATGTATTGAGTAGTCTTAGCTGTGATTAATGTTAGTTTCTGTTAACTAGTTGGTTCAACCCTGGAGATCTTTCTCTTTTATGTGGAAGACAGGAACAAAGTAAGTGTTTGTATCATCAGCTCCTCCAAGCAATAGTTTGTTTCTTGTAGTGAACATAGCTTCAAAAGACCTTTCTATGGTCATTAGTACTTCAACAATAAACAATCTTCAGTTTTTTGGCTTTGTTCTTTCTGATCTTTCATACAGGTCTAGTTATCATTTCAAATATAATTTGGATAATTTTGTGTAGTCTGTCTCCTTTTTCTTGTGTGCCATTTCATTTTTCTGTGACTAAACAACAATTCCCTGTGCACCCTCATTTCTTTCTTGTTGGGATGCCTTGTAATTTTATTGGATAGTTCATGAATAATAGCTTGCACATTTTGAGGACTTCCTATGTTTGTGCCAAGAGCATATAAGAGTTTATATTCCATTCGTATGGTAGATTTTTGAGGTGGATATTATTATTTCCCTCACTCAAACTATGAATCTGAATTATTAAGAAGATATTTGTCTAAATACCCAACTAGTAAGTGGTGAACTTAGATTAAATTCCAGGCAATAGAGCTCCAGACTCTTCATAATGTATTATACAGTTTCTCAAAATGTTTCCTTGTACTAAATATTTGTTGTCCTCTGAATGAAGTAAATTTTGAAAGTTGCATGGTTTGTAGGGGTTCATGTCATTTAATGGATGTTTTGTTTATAGTTATTTATTTATTTATTTAGGTACCGGGGATTAAACCCAGGGGCACTTAACCACTGGGCCACATCCCCAGCCCTTTTTTGTAGTTTATTTAGAGACAGGGTCTCATAGAGTTGCTTAACACTTTGTGAAGTTGCTGAGGCTGGCTTTGAACTTGTGATCCTCCCTGCCTCAGCCTCCCGAGTTGCTGGGATTACAGGCGTGGGTCATACAGGTGTGGGCCACCATGTCTGGCTGTTCGTAGTTATGTTTTTGATAAATACATTTGTGTTTGCCATTCTGACTCATTTTCATATTTTTTCATCAACTGGTTTCCTGTTTATTTAATTAAGAAAAAGCTGTTTCTAATTAACTTACAAATCCATTATCTATACGATTAAAAAATCAGACTTTCCTGTATTAATTTTTCAAGTATTTTATTTACCACTGGTGTGTCTTATTAGGATATCTGAAAATATCTGAAATGTACTAGATTTTGGCCTAATACATTAGCTTTTTTTTTTTTTTTTTTTTGCGATGCAGGGGATTGAGCCCAGGGCCTTGTGCTTGCAAGGCAAGCACTCTACCAATTGAGCTATGTCCCCAGCCCTTACATTAGCTTTTAATTATAATCCTTCTGTGTTCTTATTTATGCAAGTATTTCTATTGGTCCATGAAATAATATAGAGATGACATACTTTAAGTTGTTTTTCTGTGAAATAGTTTGCTATTTGTCTGTTTCATCTCCTTCCACGATACCTCTAAATTTATTTGCCTTCTCTTCTACCAGAAATGGGCATAGAATTTATGGAAATGGTATAAGATTTTTATATTTCTCCACTTTTACATTTTACTTTTTTGTTTACATGGTCTATTTCCCTTCTCCTATAGGCCTGTTATGTAATTTATTTAGACTAGAAAAGTATGAGATTATATAAAGGTTTTTTTTTTTTTAGGCATACTGTTATAACTGCTTTGTGATTATCTGTACTTGCTAGCAAGTAGCAAAATTAAAGCTGTTTTCCTCATCATGTACATCTTAGCTTGAGAATGCTGCAATGTTCTTTGTAACTCTGTGAGCCTGTAGTACCCTGATAACCATACAGCTAAGTTGTCATTTAGATAAAGAGAGGAAAGCAGTTGCACCCATGGGCAATTAGCTTATTTATTAATAAGCTGTTAGACAATTAAGGGGAGCTTAGACAGTCTCTAGAGAGTGGTATTGTACGAAGTCCTGGGTAAATAACCTTGTTGGTGTGCTGGTTTGTTTTCTGTTGTCAGGGTGCCCATTTCGTCACAGTGATCCAGAGCTGCTGAAACAGAAGTTGCAGTCATACAAGATCTCTCCCGGAGGGATAAACCAGGTAAGTCAGATTCTGTTCTGCATCCTTAGTAATGAGGCATCAGACAGATCATCTCAGATTTATTCAATGTTCTTGCTGTAAGACCTTGTTGTTTGTCAGGCCTTACTCTAGATACCCTATCTTCTAGATGAAATCAACTAAAACCTTGACTTTTCTGGTTTAGACTCCTTGGAAATTCCAGTTCTTCTGTCTGCTACTGTCTATTTTTATTTTTCTTGATTGTAAAGGAAAATGAATCCCCTACCCCTTTATTCCCTCTCAGTTTGTTTTGCTATATCAATTGAGGACCATATTTGAAAATAATTAAGAGTAATATGTTGAAGTTTATTAATGAAGCTTAAAATTAATGACAGCATATTTTATTTGGGAAAATTGTTTCCTGAACACACAATAATGTAGTTTGTACTGACTGAATGGTCTAACAGGCATCAGGTGATGCTTTGTTTAATCTGTACTTCTGATTGTAGTTCTGGGTCTAATAATTTTTTAAAATACTTTGTCTTGTGAACAATTTAAATGAAAAAGAAGTGCTCAAATTGTCAAAATAAGAGTACATCTTTTAGTAAGTCTGCGTTTTTAAATAAATAAATCTTTGACATTGCAAAACCTGTTATTTATAGTGTGCTTCTAAGTTGAATTGGATTTTTGAAGGAATTACTTCCTTAGCTTTGGAAGAACAATGTGTGTTTTAGAGCTGTAATATCTAAATCATTATGCATCTCTAAATTACTTGTGTCCAAAATTCTGATTGAGTTTAGTTGATTCAGTTTGAATCTTACAGTGTGAGCTGTGCAAAGAAGAATAAGGTATCAATCCTGCTCCCACAGAGAAGGGTCTGGAGGAAAACTTAAGTCAGGTGTTACAAGATAGGTTTGGGTAATGAAGGAGGGTCTGTAACCAGCTGTGAGGTAGGGAATACTTTCTGGAAGAGATGCTCTTTGAGGCCTTGCAGGACGGTTAGGAGTTATGAAGAGAGAATTCATGGATAAAAGTAGAAAGTGTATTATAATATTGGGGCTTCAAGTTTAGGATAATTGTATAAACATTAATGTATAAACATCTTAATAGGCAGCTTAAAGGAAGTAGATGGTTTGGGAGATCAGTTTTAGAGGTGGAACATTTAGATAGTAGAGTGTAGATTTGTAGCATATTACAGACTTTAGAACCAGAAATCAGATGATCTTTCTGGTTAAAATTGTGGAACTGTGAGACTGTAAAGAACTTCAGAAAGTCATTTTCTTTTATGGAGTCCTAGGATGTGACATGCCACATACCATCGTGCATCCCTAGTAAATCAGTGTTAGAAACAGAAATTGAAGCCAACCCTTCTGATTCCAAGATATTTTTCCTTAGCCCAATTAGACAATTGGCTCTAAAGAGATGATTTTGCTGTGGGAAAGAAGAAGGAGTCACAAACCATGTTTCAGAATGGATTCTTGGCTAATGCTTTTATCAGACATTAAAAAGAAATGGAATTAGTCAAGACTAACCAAAATGGGAGGAGATAAGGGAAATATATATAGGAAGAATGTAAGATCCACAAAGTCCCTTGTAGTAGAGAAGCTGTTTAAGGTGAAGACTGAATGTGCTGAGTGGGTTACTCAACTCTGACTTTGGGAAAAGGTGTTAATACAATGCTGGAAACAAAAACAAACAAACAAAAAAAGCAAGAACACATTTATTTAAAAGACGAATGAATAAAAAACAGTGGATATGATATTTTCAGAAAATGTACTCAAAAAAGGGATGTCAGAATGGTATTAACTTAACCATCATGGGATGGTGTATTTGTGGGTTTAAGACTGAAGGAAAGGTTTGGGGTATAACTCAGTGGTAGAGTACTTGCCTAGCATGAATGAAGCCCTGGGTTCCATCCCCAGCACTGCAAAAAAATAAAAATAATATGGACTGAAGGAGACTTGAGCCTGTTTGTAGAAAGAGAAGAAGAAAAATTAGAGAGTGGGCATGATGAACATATAAAACAAAGAATATCTATTTCTAACCAACCAGAGGTAAGCCCTCTTTCCTTTATGCCATGACTGTACTGTGTATAATGCCCTTAGCAGTTATTACATTAGGTTTAATCACTTGTTTGCCTGTTCATCTTTCCCACTAGTTTGTGAGTTTTCTGAAGAAAGGACTGGATTTCTATTTAACTTTCTATCTCATAGTAACTCAGTGACTTAAATGTGATAGGTGCCTTAAAAAGGTTGAAAGAGTAAGTGGACATTCTTAGGTATGCCTTGGATCCCAGAGTGTGCTTGGTGTGTGCAGAGAGAGGCAGATAGGAGGAGCTCAAGAACACAAGTGAAAAAGTAACTTATTGAATAAGTGAGGATATTTACTTGGACAAAAGGATAGAGACAGGGAAGTTGATGGAACATATCACCTGGCCTTACTCTTCTTTTTATAAGTAAAAGATCTGATCATCAGCAGAAAGTAGAGGGGAGGAATGGTGTTCTACATTTAGGAAGAGTTTGAAACTGCCACTAACAAATTTGATCAATAAAATCTTGAAGAGAATTAGAAGCCTTTTTACAAGTCATAGAGAAATCACCTTAAAAAAAAGACTGTTAACATACCTGTATTAACTTATTCTGTTGAGAAGGTTAATGTTTATATTTCATAGTAGTGACTATTTGTACACTCTTTGACATTGACTCCACTCTCTCACTTTCTCCGCTTGACTTCAATCCACTAGTATATCCCTTACTTTGATGAAGCTGTTGAATAATTTCCACATGGTCCTTTGGACCTGCATTGTAACCTTTTATCTGAGATGAATGCAAATCTGTGCATGTGGGCAATCTGTAAATAATATTTTGCTTTTATGTGATGTTTTTATTGAGTGGATTGCAGTAGAGGGAAACGCTGTTGGACTGTATTCCAAAGAGCAGAAAGTTGATGAATGAAAAATCCATGTAAAATATTTGATAAATGCTTAGTTGTAGGTTGACATGAGTGCAGATTAGATCTTGAAAACTTGAAGTGCACATTAAAATAGTGAATACAACTCAAGAAATATACCATTAAAATGTGTAAGGTAAAACTCAGTGTAGCTTTTATTTCAGAAAAATAAAAACTATTTGAAAAATAAGCCTCAAATTATAGGAAATACCTATATGTTTCAGATCAGAATTTTGATCAGAAGAGAGCTCACTGTGATTTAACAGACCTTGCCTACTTTTTTTCAAAGCATGCTTCTAGGATCACATTTCATTTTCCTTGTGATTACCCTTAATGTTGTTAAGTCACTAGAAAAGTCAATGAAAATTAATGAACTTTGCATCCAGCTTAATAGCAATTGAACAACAGAATATGACCAAAGAAAATGGGGATCCATACATGTATCCTCCCCAATAGAAAAACATGGTGCTCAATTCACCAAGATAAAAATTCTTCATGTTTATACCCCAACAACATGGCTTCTAAATATTCAAGGTAAAAATAGTCAAAACTGAAAGGATATGAGACAAAACCATTATTCTGCTTGGAGGTTTCAGCACTCCTTTCTCAGTAATTAATAGAACAAATAGAAAATCACTAAGGATATATAAATCTTGAACAACACTGTCATCTGAGTGACTTGATTAATTGATATCTATAGAACACTGCCCAACACAGGAGAGTACACAATTTTTTTTAATTGTGTACCTGAAACAGTATCCCAGATAGATCATAATCAGGGTTTTAAAAAATCTATTACAAATTTAAATGAATCAAAATTGTACAAACTAGGGCTGGGGATGTGGCTCAGTGGTACAGTGCTTGCCCTGGGTTCAAATCCCCCAGCACCAAAAAAAAAAATTGTACAAACTAGGTTCTATAATCATCATAATAAAGTGAGGGGAGAAAAAGAGTAGAATGAAAAAAAAAATCTTTATTCACAGATGATATTATCTCCAATAACAACAACAAAAACTCAAAGAACCTACCAAAATGCTACTATACCTAAAAGGTGGCATGATACTAAGTCAGTTTACAAAAACAAATCTTATTTCTTAAAAGGAGCAACTTTCTTGGAAATTAAACATTTTTCAAAGTACCATGAACTTTAATTGAAAAGACAAAATACTTGCAAGATTGTTATGCTAGAACACTGATGAAGATTATCAAAGAATGAAATTGGAGGCACATACTACCTGACTTCAAGGCTATAATTAAGATAGTACATTATTTGTTAAATGATAGAGATTAATGGAGCATATAGTCCCACATATTTACGGGTAGCTGAAAATAGTGATAGATTAATCTTTATTAAAGAGTTAAAATTTTTACTGTATAAAAGAGGTGTTAAGAGAATAAGATAAGCCATACACTGGAAGAAAATATTTGCAAATCATATATTTTATAAAAAAAATTTGTATTGAAACATACAAAGAACTCTCAAACTCAGTAATCAGAAAAAAGTTTTTAAAACATGCAAAACATTTGAGTATATATTATACCAAAGAAAATATGTGAATGATAAACACATGACAAAACTCATTATTGAAGATTAATTGTAGTTGGCCTAATAAAAGTCTGACACTACCAACTAAAAACAGAGAATAAAGATGTAATTGTACATTGTCTCATACCTTGCTGGAGGAAATGCAAGTGATAGAACCAATCTGGAAAGGGGTTTGACAGTTTCTTATAAACTTACACATGCACAATCCCACACAAAAACCTATGTATAAATGTGTCTTCATTTTATTCATAATTGCTGATAACTGAAAACAACCCAAATGTCTTTCAACTTGTAATTGGATAAAGAAATGTGGTTAGTCATACAATGATCCTACTTGGCAACAACAAAGGAACATACTACTTCTACACCCAGCAACATTGACAGTTCTCAGATGCATAGTGCTGAGGGAATGAGTCAGATTCAAAGCTCCCTACTGAAAATTTCAATTATATGGCATTCTTGAAGAGACAGATGTATAGGTACAGAAAATAGTGGTTGCTGGGAGTGGGAGAAAAGTCGGTAACAAAGGGATCGGGAAAAACCGTTTTGGTTGATGGGAATCTCCCATCTTGATTGTGATGGGAGATCACATGGGAGATGTCATGACTGAATGTGTCGAATGTTGCAGGGGTATTCAGTTTTTTTAATGTAGAAAAAAAGGTAGGAAGGAGGTATCACAGATGAAAGAAAATATTCATCTTTTGCTCCAGCAATTCAATAGATTAAGTTAATAAATAAATTCCAGGTGTAAGCATGTAATTTAGAGTGACACAGAAAATGGCCTATATAAGCCCCTCCGCCTAAAAAAAGATAAAGTAATTGACCCTTGGGAGCTGTTAAGGAAGGAATGTGATTTGGGAACTGTTATTAAAAAAAGTCATCCTATAGTGAAGTTTTTTTCCCTTCTACATCATTACTTTGATTAAAGGTTAAAAAAATGTTTCATGTTATATATGAAGTTTAAGTGGTCATGTGCCTAATGGATAGATGGTAATAGCAATAGTACTACATGAACTATGAGGTAGATCTTTACATACGAGATTTTGACCTTTACCCCTCTGTGCTCCCAGCACCCATCACAGTATCTGGTCCATGTTAGGAGCTGTGAGGGTTTAAAATTTTACCCTGATTCTAGGGTAAGAATTTAGCTGCCAGTTTTGTAGATGCTGGTTGAAGACATGAAGATTCCATTAAGAACAGTATATGAACATTTTCTTGCACCAATTCCTTGCTCCTCCATTGTCAGAGAACATCATGAGGGCCAGCTACTGCCCACATGTGCAGTGGGTTGTGCAGGTGTATTATTTATTAATTAGCTCTATGATTGGGGACCTATTGTATATTAGCTCTCTGGTTTTGAGCAGGCCTTAACCTTCTCCAAACCTTATCTTTCTCATCTGTAAAATAGGAATAATATTGTGATGAGAATCAAGAGATATAATGCTTGCACAGAGTAAACCAAAAAAATTAAAATACTGTGAGTAATAGATCAAGCACAAGCACACCAAGAACTATTATAAGAAATAAAAATTACCAAGGAGTAAAAAGTATTCAGAGATTAAAACAAAAGGTGTTAACTTCACTGTAGCATATATTACAATATTTGTGTACTAATATCATAAAACCTAGAGTCTAGGGAATCGATCTTATAATGGACAGTAAGGAAGCCTTTAATTCAGAGGAAGGCACTCTGTCTTACAAGTCTGTTATATTAACATCCCTGAAACCATGGTCTGGAGTAAAAGCCATTGTGGCCTCTGATTGTGAAATGTTAGAAACTCGAGACTCCTGAGAAATTATCTCTCAACAGTATGTAGCTGTTGACCTATGAATAAATAATATATAAATCTAGAAGGTATATTGGTTAAATTTTTATGGACATTTTAGCTTTTTTCCTTTAAAATATTGGTGTGCATTTTAATGTCAATTCACTTTCATTAACATTTCTTAAAATTTTCCAATAGGCTGATAATCCTTTCAATGTGTTAATTTTAGTTAACCATATCTATCAATACTATTTAGACACTTGAATTTTCTAATTATTCTAGGACACTTATTTTGGTTTTCAGCTTTCCTTTTATTTTTCAGATTTTTCATTAAAAACTGCAATTTTATGATGGAAATACTATAGATTTAGAAAATTCAAGGCTTAAAATATTGAGAATTAAATCTGTGGTGTTGAGCACATTTATTTCTCTGAAGGGATTTTTTTTCCTATTGTGAAAATATATACATGGAACTTTCAAATTGTTTCATCACTAGTGCCTATAACAGTGTGCTGTGTCCGATTTTACTAGGAAAAGTGTTTGCCATACTAAATCATATATAATATATATTGGATTCTAACGGTGTAATCAACCAGCAACAATTATTGGTCATAGACTAGTATTGTAATATATGCCACAATGAGTTTAACACCTTTTGTTTTAATCTCTGAATGCTTTTTACACCTTAGTTTTTCTTATTATATAATAAATAGTTCACAGTGTGCTTGATCTGTTTCTAGAAACAATAATTTGAAGGCACTGTACTTTATTTTTATTTTTTGGCATACTCTGTCAAGCACTATATCTCTTTTGATTTTCACCACAATATTATCCCTATTTAATAGGGATATATATTTAATAGATGAAACCATTGAGCTAATGTATAGTAAGTAAGTACAGGATTCATACCTGTGCCTGACACTGAAGATCATGTTCACTGCCTTCTACTACATTGTTCTACTTCTCTATAGCAGTTATTTTAAAATTCAGTTGAAATTCTTTTAGGTTTCTTCTTTCATGAAAAACCATTACTGTGAAGTGAATAGTAATTTTCATGTGCCTAAATTTAGGGATGTGTATATTGTATTATTTAAACATTTGCAAATATAAAGATAAGACTAATTCACAAAATGTAAATTATAGGTGGTAACAGGGTTTCAAAAGATCTAGTTGCTTTTATTGCAGTGAATTTGACATATCATTTTAAAGTTCATTCAGCACATTTAGTACATTCATAATGCTATATAATGAACATTGTCACATTCAAAAATATTTTCAACACATCAAGAGAAACCCACTACCCATTAAACAATCAGTTCCCAGCTCCAGATAAACAACAATCTGCTTTAAATCTCTGCTCATATACCTATTTTGGTATTTCCTATAAGTGTAATCATAGACCATGTGGCCTTTAGTTTCTGCCTTGTTTCATGTAGTTTGTTTTCAAAGTCACCCATGTTTTGTATGTTTCGTTCTTTTTAATGGCTGAACAATAGGATGTAGATATAAAAATGTAATATTTTATGTATCCATTCATCCATTGATGGACCCTGGATCACCTCCTTTTGGCAATTGTGCTTCTGTGAACATTCATGTACAAGTGCTTGAGAAACTGCTTTCAATTCTCTTGGGTTATACCTAGAACAGACTTGAGTCATATGGTCATTCTTTAATTCATTGAGGAGTTGTCGAACTTTTCCACAGAGGCTGTATGGGCACCATTTTACCTTCTCAGTAGCAATGTACAAGGATCCAAATCTCTCCACATTGTCACCTGTTGTGGGGTCTGGTTATCGACGCATAGTGAGACCACCAGACACTAGAGTAGAAAAAGAAGTTTATTTTGGGGAAAGAGAGGAAAAAGAAAGAAAACAGACTAACGCATCAGGACACTACTCCAAGTAAGGAAAGCAGTAGTAGTGAGTGACTTCAGCAAGCTGGTTTTTAAAGTGAAAATCATTAAAAAAACCTGGCAGGCTTACAATAGGGGCCTTTTTACTTTTTTTTTTTTCCCCTCTTTTCAAGGAGAATGCAAGCGGCCAGATCCAGCTTATCTATTTCAGGCTGCACCTGGTGGGCTAGTAGGGCGAGCTAGGCGGGGGAGCCAGACTACCCATGTCTGAAACCTGTAGCTTCTGGGGACTCCGAAGGGATGGGTTGCTTCACAGAAATGGTCACAGTACCCTTAACTCATGTCCGCATTATTTTATCTCCGGTTCTGTCCTTGTATTTGCTACAGACAGCACAATTCAAAGATTTTATTCACACTTATTTTGTATTTGTTTTATATCAGAGAGTCTCTGCCTTTTTCTTCCTTTAAGTGGGTCTCTTCTCTTTTACATCACCAACAATTATTTTCATTTTTAAAATATATATTTATGTATTTGTATTAGTTTCTTAGGGTGCTGTAGCAAACTAGGTATCTTTAAAAATTGTCTCAATTCTGGAGGCTAGAGTCTGATATCAAGGTGTCGGCAGGGTTGGCTCCATCTGAAGGCTGTGAAGTGCTGTTAGATGAATTACTCCTACCTCTACCTTTATTTCCACATGGCTTTCTCCCTGTACGTCTTCTTACCACTTTTGCTCTGTGCATTCTGTGTCCAGTTTCTCCTTTTAAGGATGTCAGTAATATTAGATGAGGGCTCTTCATAGTGACCTTATTTTAATTACCTCTATAACTGCCCTATTTCCAAAAAGCTCATGTTATGATGTTCTGAGATATTAAGAATAAGATTTCGATTTATTTTATTTTTTGAAGTACACAGTTCAACACGTAGTACCATCCTAGGAGGTATGAAGTAATCTCTCACTGTGGTTTTGATTTGCATCTCAAATGATTAATTATGTAGAATTTCCTTTTATGTGCTTGTTATCCATTTGTATATCTTCTTTGAAGAAATGTCTATCCAATTCTTTTGCTCCTTTTTGAACTGAGTTGTCAAGCTTAAAGTTCTTTACATATTCTGTATGAAACCCTTATCAGATATCTGATTTTCAAATGTTTTTTTCTTTAGTAGTAATGTCTTTTGATGGAAAATGGATTTTCATTTTGATGAAGTTCAGCATGCTTTTTTTAATTCATGCTTTTGATGTCATATCTAAAAACCCATTGCCAATTTCAACATCATGAAGATTGACATTAGTGCATATTAATTATACAGAATAATGAGTTTTATTGTGTCATATTTGCATGTAACTTAATGATTAGTTTTGCTCCCGGTAGTTTACCTTGCCCTCCCACCCTCTCTCCCCAGGTCCCTTTCACTTCCCTCATAGACTTCCTTCTACTTTCTTGGCATCTATTCCCCACCTCCTTCTAGCTTCCACATGGAAGAAAAAAAAACCAGATAATTGTCTTTCTGACTTATTTGCTTAACATGATATTCTCCAGTTCCATCTATTTTCCTGCAAATGACATTGTTTCATTCTTCATGACTGAATACAACTCCATCGTGTATATATACCACATTTTCTTTATCCATTCATTTGTTGACAGATATCTAGGTTGGTTTTGTAGTTTGGCTATTGTGAATTGTGCTGATAAACATGGATATGCCTATATCTCTAAAGTATGCTGACTTTAATTCTTTCATGGTATACCTGGATCATACGGTAATTCTATTTTTAGGTTTTTTTGAGACGCCTCCATGCTGATTTCCATAGTGACTGAAACAATTTTCATTCCTGTCCACAATGAATATGAGTTCCTTTTCCCCCACATTCATACCAGCATTTATTGCTGTTTGTATACTTGATGGTTATAATTCTAACTGAGGTGAGATGGGAACTTAATGTAGTTTTGATTTGATTTGCATGTGCCTGTTGGCTAAAGATGTTGAACATTTTTTGTATGATTGATGGCCATTTGTACTTATTTTGAAAAATGCCCATTTACTGAAAGTGTTGCCTGTTTTGTTTTTTTATGTTTTTATGTTTTGTTGTTGTTTTGGTATTGCATTTCTTGAGTTTTTTATATATTGTGGATATTAGTTTTCTATCAGAAGAGTAACTGGCAAAGATTTTCTTCCATTCTGTGGGTCATCTCTTCACACTGTTAATTGTTAGCTGTGCTGTACAAAAACTTTTTAATTTGGTGCCATCCCATTTATCAATTCTTGGTTTTATTTCCTGAGCTATAGGAGTCCTGTTCTGGAAGTCATTGCTTGTGGTTAAATGTTGCCCCTCTGTTTTCTTCTTGCAGTTATAAGTTTCTGCTCTTATAGCTACATTTTTGATCCACTTTGAATTGACTTTGTATAGGTAAGAGAGGGGGATTTAGTTTTGTTTTTCTATATATAGATATTCAGTTTTCCCAGCATCATTTGTCAAAGAAGCTGTTTCCCACCCCACCCCACCCCACCCGGATTTTTTTGGCAACTTTGTAAAGAGTAAGGTGATTGTAGCTATATGGGTTTGTCTGTCTCTATATCTTTCTTCCTAGTCTATTGATCTACGTTTTTGTGCCAGTACTGTGTTGTTTTTGTTACTATGGCTGTAGTATAATTTGAAATCAGGTATTGTGATGCCTCTAAGCATTGCTCTTTTTGCCAGGAGAAAGCTAATTGCTTTAGCTATTCTGGGTCTTTTGTTCCTCTTTGTGTATATTAGGATTTTCTCGTTTTGTGAAGAATATCTTTGACATTTTAATGGGGATTGCATTGAACCTGGATATTGCTTTTGATAATATGGCCATTTTAACAATATTAATTCTGCCTATTCATGAATATGGGAGATATTTCCATATGCTAGTGTCTTCTGTTTTTCAATGTTCTGTGTTTTTTTTTTTTTTTTAAAAGGCCTTTCACCTCCTTGGTTAGATTTATTCCTAGGCATTTTATCTTGGCTTAGTTTGTATGGAATTGTTTTCCTAATTTCTTTCTCAATGGGTTCATTATTGCTGTACAGCAAGGCTGTTGATTTTATATTCTGCTACTTCGCTGAATTTGTTGATCAGCTCTAGAAGTCTTCTGGTGGAGCTTTTAGGATTTTGTAAGATTGGGATCCTATCATCTGCAAATAGGGATATTTGACTTGTTTACTATTTAGATCCCATGTATTTGCTTGAATGCTAAAATTTTAAGTACTACATTGAATAGGAGTTGTAAGTGTGGACATCCTTGTTTTATTCCTGATTAGAGATGAAATACTTTGTTTTTCCCTACTTGGTGTGATGTTGGATTTGGGTTTATAATATACAGCTTTATTATGTTGAGGTAAATTTTTTCTATCCCCAGTTTCTGTATGGTTTTTATCATGAAAGGTGATGAATTTTGTCAAAGACCTTTTCTGCATCTGTTAAGACAATCATGTGACTTTTGTGTGGATTCTATTTATGTGGTATTTTACATTTATTGATTTGTAGATACAAATTGAACCATCTTCTTGGAATGGGACTATCTTGATCACAGTGTATGATCTTTTTAATGTAGTATCGAATTTAGTTTGCAAGTATTTTGTTAAGAATTTTTGCATTTCTGTTCATCAAGGATATTGTTTTTTAATATTTTTTTTTGCGTCCTTGTCCAATTTTGGAGTCAGAATGATATTGGCTTCTTAGAATGAGTTTAGAGGTACTCTTCCCCTTTCAATTTCATGGAATAATTTGAGAAGTGTTGGTTTTCAACAAAGATGTGGTAAATTCAGCTGTGAATCCATCTGGTTCATGAATGGATTCATGGGAGTTAGGGTGGCTTTTGATTACTGATTCAATCTTATTGTTTTTATTGATCTGTATAAATTTTCTATATCCTCGGCTCAATTTTGATCATGCGTTTTTTGAAATTTATCCAATTCTTCTAGATTTTCCAACTTATTGGAATATAAATTTCAAAATAGTCCCTGAAGATCCTCTGGATTTCAATGGTATCTCTTGTAATGTTCCTTTTTCATCTAATTTTGTTAATTTGTGTCTTATCTCTTTCCTTTTGTTAGTTTTGCTAAAGGCTTATCAATTTTGTTTATATTTACAAAGAACTAAATCTTTGTTTCACTGATCCTTGGAATTATTCTTTTTATTCTTTCTTTGATTTCATCTCTGATCTTTATTATTCTTTTCCTTCTATGGGTTTTGGACTTGGCTTGTTATTTTTCTAAGACCTTGAAATTCATCATTAGATTATTTGAGATCTAATTTTTTTAATGTAGGTATCTATAAACTTCCCTCTTAGAACTCCCTTGACTGTACCCACAGGTTTGGGTATGTTGTTTTCATTACCCAAAAGTTTTTGTTCAATCTCCATGTGTTTTTGTAGTTTCTATAGTTTTTCTTGCTGTTGATTTTTAGTTTCACTCTGTTATGATCTGAAAGATGTAAGGAAATAATTCATTTTTTATTTCTAAGATTGGCTTTATGGCCCAATATATGATCTATTTTGGCAAAAGTTCCATGAGCAGCTGAAAATAAAGTGTCTTCAGCTATTGGATGAAATATTCTATAGGTCTCAAGTTCCTTTGATCTAGTTTAACTTTGATCCAGTTTTATCTTTGTAGATTTTATTTTTATTTTTTTGGTCTGGGTGATGCATTAGAGTGCTGTATTAAAGCCACCCACTATTATTGGATTGGGGCTTTTCTGTCCTTGTATGTCAACTTGGATGCATTGACATTCAGAGAATAAATATTTACCTTCATTGTGTCTTCTTGATGGATTGTTCCCTTTGCCAGTATGTAGTGTCCTTCTTTGTTTCCTCTAATTTTGGCTTGAAATCTGCTTTGTCAGATGAAAATAACTACTTCTTGTGTTGCTAGTGAGGTGTGATTCTTGCAGACAACATAAAGTTGGATCTCGTTTTTTAATACAATTAGCCATTCCAGGTCTTCTTATTAAAGAATTAAGACCATTTATATTTAGTGTTGTTATAGAGAGATGTTTTATTTCCTGTCATTTGTTTTATTCTAATGTTTAATTTATACCTAATTTTCTTTTGCTTATCTACTCTTCTCATGAGATTCCTTCTTTCCCCTGCCCCTTTTATCATCTCTGTGTGTGTGTGTGTGTGTGTGTGTGTGTGTGTAGGATTCCTTTAAATATGTTCTATGGTACTAACTTAATGTTCATGAATTCCTTTAGTTTCTGCTTATCTTGAAAGGTTTTTATTCCTTCTTTAATTCTGAATATTAGTTTCTTTGGATGTAGTAATCCATGTTGGTAGTTATTTTCATTTAAGATTTGAAATATATCACTCTAGGTCCTCTTGGGCTTTAGGGTTTTGCTGGGAAGTTAGCTGTTCTGATGGGTTTGCTTTTACAAGTGACTGGGTGCTTCTCTTACAGCCTTTAAAATTTTTTCCTTTGTTCTGAGTTTGTCATTTTAATTATGTTGTAGAGAAGTTGTCTTCTAGTCATTTGTCTATTTGGAGTTCTAAAGGTCTACAGTACCTGCATGTTACCAAGATTAGGGAAATTTTTTTCCTCAATTAGTTTTCTATGCCATTAGTCTGAATCTTCACTCCTTCCTCTGTGATTCATGAATCTGATATTTTAATTTGTCTCAAAGCTCTTATATTTTCTGCTCATAGTTGGGTCCCCATGCTTTATTACTGAGTATTCTAGTTCATCCATCTTACTTTTGAACCCTGATATTCTTTTATCTGCTTGTATCTAGTCTATTAGTGAGCATCTCTACTTGAATTTTAAAATATAGTTTATTGCTTTTTCAATTCCAAGTTTTCTGTTCCATTCTTTTTCATAATCTCTATTTATTGAAGTCCTCCTTTGTATTATCTCCTTTAGTCCATTTCTTAGTTCTTCTTTTAATTCATTGATCATTTTGACAATCACCTTTTTGATTTTTTTTTTTTTTTTGTACTGGGGATTGAACCCTGAGGCTTAACCACTGAGCCATATTCCCAGGCCTTTTTAAATTTTTGAGACAGGGCCCAGGTTGCTGAGGTTGAGGATGGCTTTGAATTTTCCATCCTCCTGTCTCAGCCTCCTGACCTGTTAGGATTACGCTGTATCTGCACTTTTTGAATTCTTTATCTAGTAATTGCTCTACTTTGCTATCTGTGGATTCAGTTATTACATAGTTATGAATTTTGAAGGTGTTTTATTATCTTATTTTCTCATGCTTTCTGTGTGTCTATATTAAGATTTGTACAAGTGTTGGGACTGATATCTCTTGTACTATATGAGAAAGTCATTTTAGTGAGGTGCTTTTTCTTTCCTATGTTCACTATACTGGAGGTATATCTCAGTGCGTTCATGGTGCTGTTTTCAGTCCTGAGCACTACTTTGAAAAGAGAATAACCACCAGTGGGCAATGAAAATTTGAAAGCAAATCTTAAACTAACATAATAAAAATTATTAAAAATGTTCTCTCAACTTCAGTTAATAAACAAGAAAAATGGAGTAATAATATAGAATAGATAGAAAAATTAGGCAATAAAGAATATAAAATTGATACTATATAAAACATGAAAAGAAGGAAAGACAAGAGATGGAAAGAAAAAATGGGGGAATGAAGATAAATGAGATGAGGAAGAAAGACAAAATAGAAGGATGAGTACAAAAAATGAAAAAAAAGAATCAATCTAATTAGCTAATTTTTAAAAAGAGAAAAAATACCACAAAATTCTGTAAAACTATATGATGTGAAGCCAAGGACAAGGGGATTTGAAACAAACTAACACAGAAGACAATATCAAAACTAACATTGAAAATACTTACATTTTCCAGACACAGTGACTCATACCCTATAATCCCAGCTGCTTGGGAGGCTGAGGCAGGAGGATCACAAGTTCAAGGCCAGTCCTAGCAATTTAACAAGAACCTCTCTCAAAAATTAAAAAGGACTGGGGATGTAACTCAATGTTAGAGCACCCCTGGGTTCAATCCCTAATACCTCCAAAACCCCTGAAATTCTACCCTGCTGAAGCTTTTAAGGTACAGGGACTTTCAAGTTTGCAGTGTTCAGGTGTTGGGAGTATGGGAAATGGTCAAGCCTTGGCAGTGTGTCCCTTGAAGGTCTCTGGGCCTGGAGGTGGTGACCAACTCAGCACTGTGCTGGGGTGGAGCTGCATATTTGCTTTTACCCATGTGTAGATCAGCATCCTCATTAAAAATTAAATACTGCCCTGCAATTCAGACTTCAGAGCCTATCTTCACAATCTTTGCCCTGTCCAATTTTGGGCACAAAATGTGAAGTTTAGTTAGCATTGTGTTGGCCTGGCACTGGTGTGTTCTCTAGTGGCATCCATCTCTTGAGTGTCTAGATTGCCCTGGTATGGGTAGCTGCTTTGTGTGCTCCCAAGCCGTAGGTCGAGGCTGTTACCTCAGTCTTCACCCCACCCTTCTCTGGTGCTGTTAGGGTGGCCCTGTAAGCTCTTTAGGGGGCTGGTCACATAGTGGCAGATTTAGGATCGATGAACTCTTTCTGGCTCTGTTCTGATCACCAGAATGTGAATCTCTCCAATTCTTTCAGTCTAATATTGAACCTCGGCGTATTCCTTAAGTTACCCACCTCACTCCATAGCTGTTGTCCAGCAATTTGATTCTGAATTGTTGAGGAGCTGGAAAATACAATATGCTTCTACTCTTCCATCTTGATCACCCTGATATACATACTTTTGTTTAAAGAGTTTTGTAGTTTTGTTCTTAAATTTAAGTCCATTGACCATTTTGAGTTAATTTTTGTATATGTTGTGATGTTGGGGGTCCAGTTTCATATTTGTGTGTGGTTATCTGGTTTTCCAAGCACTATCTGTTCAAAACATGATTTCCTCATTGGTGGTTTTGTATCCTTGTGAAAAGTTATTTGGACATTGATATATGGGGTGATTTCTGTGTTCTTAATTTTACTGTATTGGTCTCTGTGTCTATTCCTTATACCAGTACCACACTGTTTTGATTACTGTAGTTGTTTTGGTTTTGTTGTTGTTGTTGTTGTTTCCCTCAGCTCTTTTTATTTTTTACAGTTTGGGGAAAAGTTACAAAGCACAGTCATTGCTCATTGTATGAGGAAATCTGTTCTAGGACACATACATTCTCACTCCAGGATACTACAGTTTTCCACTGCTCAAGTCCCTTATATAAAATGGTGTTGTACTTGCATATAACCTACATCTCTGGATGATTTATGATGTTGAAGACAACATAAATGCTATATGAATAACTGTTGTGCTGCACTAATTAAGGAATAATGACAGGAAAAAAAGTCTATGTTCAGTACATACACAATTTTTTTTTAGCTGGGCGTGCTGGCTCACATTATAATTCCAGTAGCTTGGGAGGCTGAGGCAGGAGGATTACAAGTTCAAAACCAGCCTCAGCAACTTAGACCCTGTATCTCAATAAAAAATTAAAAGGACTAGGGATGTAGTTGAGTGGTTAAGCACCCTTAGGTTCAATCCCTAATACCAAAAAAAGTTTTTCATCCGTAATTGGTTAGATCCAAACCCTTAGATGTAGGGCATCAAATATGTATCCTCTTTGCTGACAAGTGAAATTTTTGTCTGTCCATCAGAGTCAGGACTTCAACTTTATTCATTCAACATGTATTTAATTCCATCCTGTATCAGCTTCTCAGGGCTGCTGTAGCTGAGTTAGTCAAATAAGACAGTTGTTCTTTCACAGTTCTGGAAGCCAGGATACTGAAATCCAAGGTGTACCAGCATATGTGCACATATGTGTGCTCTCTGATGGATCTAGCATGGTCTGTGCCTTTCTCTCAGCTTCTGTTATTGCTGGCAATCCTGGCATTCCTTAGTTTGCAGACACCTCCTTCCTATCTCTGACCTGTGAGTGCATGCACTCTCCCCATCCAGCTTGATTACTATAGCTTGTGAATGAGTTTAAAAATCAGGAATTACGAATTCTCCAATATTATTTTTTCAATATTGGTTCAGCTATTTAAAATCTTTTATAATTCCAAATGAATTTAAGGTTTGGTTTTATTTCTTCACAAAAAGTCATTAGAACTGTGGGTTAGGGTTGCACTGAATCTGCTCTGTGTAATAATGAATTTTAGCAGTATTTTCTTCCACTCCCTAATATTGACTGTCTTTCCATGTATTTAGGTCTTTTAATTTCTTTCTCCAATTTTTTTTCAGCTTTCAGCACATTTTTTTCACTGTGTAGGCTAAATTTATTCCTAGATTTATTATTCCTTTGAAAGCTGTTATAAATGGAATCATCTTCTTAATCTCTTTGTCTGATCTTTTATTACTAGTGTTAGAAATAGAACTGATTTTTGTGTATAATTCATTTATCCTGGTACTTTGCTAGATTAATTTACTAGTTCTAATAGTTTTTTTTTGTGTATTCCTCAGGATTTTTCTGTATGTACAACCATATTGTCTTGGAATAGGGGTAGCTTTACTTCTTTGTTTCCATTTGGATGCCTTTTATTTTTTATGCAATTGATCTGTCTGGAATTTCCAGTACAGTGTTGAATGGCAGTGGTGAAAGCAGGGCTTGTTTTGACCTTGATATTAGAGGGAAGGCTCTTAGCCTTTCACCACTGAGTATGATGTTACTGGGCTTTTCATAAATGCCCTTTATTATTTTGAGTAAGTCCCCTTCTATGCCTGGTTTAACTGGGATTGTTTTTGTTTTAATCACGAAAGGATGCTGGATATCAAATGCTTTTCAGCTTCAATTGAGATGATTATGTATCTTTTCCTTCATTTTATTAATATTAACAACGATTGATTTTCAGATGTTAAACCACCTGGCATTACTAGGATAATTCCCAATGGCTGTGGTTTCTAATCCTGTAAATGTGCTCCTGGGTTTGCTTTGCTCGTTTTTCATTACAGATTTTTGCGTCTATTATGCATCTAGACTATTTTTTTCTTGAGATGTCTATTCAACTTTATTCTCAGCATGATACTATTCTCAGAATGAGTTAAGTAGTGTTGACTTTTTTTTTTTTTAAGTAAGAATTTGATGGGGCTGGGGTTGTGGCTCTGTGGTAGAGCACTTGCCTAGCATGCACGAGGCTCTGGGTTCGATCCTCAGCACCACATAAAAATAAAATAAATGTATTGTGTCCACCTACAACTAAAAAATATTTTAAAAAATAAGAATTAGAGAAAGATTGGTATTAATTCTTTAAATTAGTAGAATTCAGCAGTGATGCCATCTGGTCCTAGGCTTCTCTCTGTTAGGAGGTTTTTAAATTCAGATTCAATCTTTTTACTTGTTTCAGATTTATCCAGATTATGTATGGGAATTTGTCCATTCCATCAAGGTTGTAACATTCTCTTAATTGCTATTTCTCTTTGTTATGGCATCATTCTTTTGGTTTCTTTTACAATTTCTCTGCCTTCCTTAGCTCTTTGAACATTTAAGACAGTGATTTAAAGTCCTTGTCTGTGCAAGTACATGTCTTTCTCAGGGACAGTTTGTGTTTATTTCTCCTTCAAATAGGTCAGGCTTTGATTTTTTGGATGTTTTCTATGAAACAAGACATTTTGAATATTATAAATTGGTAACTGAATGACCTGTCTGTGCCATCCAATTTAGTAACCACTAGCTACAAGTGACTGGGTAGCATTGAAATGTGGTTGATCCAGACTGAGGTGTCTTGAAGGCATTGGTATATTGGTAAGTCAGCTCTTTGGAGGAAAATTTTTAATGATCTGTGATGTATGTCATTACTGATTTCTGTTGTGTAAATATTCCTACTATGGCTATTGTCAACCTAACGGTGTAATGGTATTAAACCCTTTTGGAAACACTTGGGAGAAGCTGTGTGCAGCCAGTTCTCACAAGCCTGTTGGAGTAGATGCTAGTGTGCCACTTGCTCTAAGTGGAAAATGTATGCCGGGTTTCAGAAAATTAGCATGGGAGCAAAGCATTGTAAAATATCCCAGTAGTGATATTTTTACGTTGTTTACATGTAAAAAACATTTTGAATACATTTGTTTAATATATTAATAGTAATTTCATCTGTTTTTAATACTGTTTATAGAAAATTTAAAATTAGATGTGTCATGTTATATTATTGGAGAGCACTGCTCTAAGTAGTTGATCCTGTGACTAATGAGCATTTGAAACTATCAAGTGTTAGCTACCAAGTACATTGATTCTGTGTCCACATTGTACTTCAATGTTCACTCCTAGTGTTTTGACTTACTACAACCAATACTTGTACATGTTGAATATACAAGTGAATATAAGGCATTTCTCAAGTTTGTTGATTGGAGTGATGTTTTTTTTACAAATGTATTTCTATCCTAATGTTTCTGAAACTTTAAAATTATTTCATTTTTTGTGGTTTTTTTAAAAAAGTAATGAAATTATTTTAGAATTTTGACTTAGCATAACCATTAGTTTTAAGCAAATCTAATTGGTGGTTTCAAAAACCATAATAGTGATAGAAAAATTTTGATTATGAGAAAAAGTTGTGGGTTTTTTTTTTTTTTTTTTTTTTTTTGTAATTCCAGGAATTGAACCCAAGACCTTTAAAATGCTAGGCAAGTACTCTACCATTGAATTACACCTATTTTTATGTGATTTTTTTTAATGCTTTATTTTGATACAGGGTCTTTGCTAAATTGCCCAGACTGGCCTCAAATTTGCCATCCTCCTTTCTCAGCCTCCTGAATAACTGGGATTATAGGCATGTGCCACTGTGTGAAGCTTTTTATATTTCTTGAGAGGTCAGTTAACCTGTTATTCATAATCCAAAAATTCTCAGGAAGTTAGTGACCATATTAAATCTAAAACTGGTAAATGCCTTTTAATGAAGAAATCCTTCAGAAGAGACAGTTTGAAAGTCTTAAAAGTAACTCTATGTCAAGAAGGTTTTATGGCAAAGATAAATCTCAATGACTCCTGAGTCAATGTGAATATAAATCTGAACTACGTACAAACTCCTATGATTTCCTTAGGTAAAGAGTACTTATCAATGGATGGTGATATTCAGCCTGTCCATTACTGTACAAACAGTAACTGTTTTTAAGAGCTGTGTTGTGTCTATTTCATCTCCAGGAATACCTCTTCTGAGTTATGAGAACACTGCTTTGATTACTGTACTTAGCTTTGTTTTTCTTAGTGTTGTGGTGGAAAATGTGTACATTGTTTTTGGTAAACCAGGATTGTATTTTGGCTTTATCACAAAAATCACTAAATATCTAATTTGATTTTTGTATATATTCTTCCTTTAAAAAATAAAAAAAGGCTACAGATAAATTATTTGAAAATTATTTTGTATTGATCAAGGCAGTTCAAAGAAATCACTTTGAAAGTCAAGTAATGTGCCATTTTAGTTAAAACTTAATCATTAAAATTGCTTTCAAATGGGAATGTATTCTTTTGTAAAAACCAGCACTCTGTAGCTTTGCATCTTTTCATAGTTTATTTTTCATTACATGAGAAATTGTTGATAGCAATGGAAGAATTTCATTCAATGACATATGATACTGTCACTTAATAGCTCACACATAAAATCCAGCCTGTCTATCTATGGTAGATGACCTTATTTCATTAAGCAACTATTTTAGATTTTTGTTCTGTTGAGCTGTAAGCCATTTTAGACTTGGTGCTCTTTACCATCAATTTACAATGTATATCTTGTTATAATTTCTGTATCTTTTGGCCATCTATTGGTGCGTATTAATTATAGAGAATAGTGGGTTTCATTGTGGCATATTTGCACATTCTCTAGTCCTTGGAAAAATCTTTTAAGTGACAGATTTTATGTTCTGCTTCTATTTCCAATAGCATATCTAAGAGATATGATAGATTTCTTCTTATAAGATCTTTTAAAATAATTATTACATCAGAATAAATATTTTGCCACTTTTATAAAGATCATAGAGCTTGTGATTGTGAATTGCCTTACTTTTATATCAGCCCCCCTCCGCCCCAAATTAGAATACCCAAATCAACAACTGAATCTTGGAAATGAGGTTGGGCAATACTTTCCTTCTTACCTCTACACAGACTTTTTTTGCGTGTATTCTTACTTATCCCTCCCTCCAAGTTCAATTCTTTAACCTTGTTGATATTAATCTTCAGTGAGAAATTTAATATTTAGAGTAGCAGTTTAAGTTGCTTATCAGAATCCTTTTCTTGGTACCTATTTATGATAAAGTATGGTAAGTGTGTTAGTTAATTTTTTAATTAATCAATAAATATTTAAATATATTTATTTAAATAATAAAAAATTTCAAGGGTTAGTTGTAGAATCTGAGGGGAAAGGTCTTCTACTGAAGGAGCAGGAGGGCATGCTTCACATAGGGAGTGATATTTGAATTGGGCTTGAAAGAGAATCTCCAGTGGCAGGAAGGAGGTAAGGCATATTAGGCTAAAGGAACAACATTCATTTGCCATGACCAAATAATAATTGGGTAATGGCCGCATTCCAGTTACTGCTCAAGGCACTGGGAATATAGAGGTGAATAAAACTAATGAGACTTCTACTTTCATGTAGCTGATATTCCAGTAGGGGAGACAAATGATAGGTGTGACAAAAGAAAACCACCAGGATAAGGGAATAGAATGAGACCTATAGGAGGCAAGCCTGTTAAAGTCATGGGGTGTGTTTTGAGGAACCTTAGTCCTGGGAGATGTATAAAAATTGAGTTCTGGGGACTAACACTGCCCTTATAAGCCCTACCATAAAGAAATAGATAATTCTGGATTAAACCAAATCAAACAATGTGTTAAAAACTCTCCAGGAAGTCAGCACTAGAATTTTATGAGCTAAAATTCCAAACAACACACTGTGGGGAAAGCCAGATGGGGGAGGAGGGGACCCCAGAGAGGGAGACTGAGACCTGAGGACAAAAAGCTATAAATCGTAAGGAATAGTATGTACCCTGTCCTCCATTTAGAACCATCAATGCCAGGTAAAACTAAGCTTGGCTTTTAGGAAATTACTCTGGTGGCAGATACAAGCTGTTTTGAGTGAGGAAAGGATAAATCAAGAAGCTTTGCAATAAAAAGAGAAGGGTGAGGAAAAGGTAGACTCTGCCCAATCAGATTCTATGTTTACAGACAATAAAGAGTGAGTCAGAAAAATTCTTGACATATAATGTTGTAAGTGAATGAAAGTGCATCTTCAAGAGAGGGAAACTTGGCCCTGATCTGACAGTAAGTGAAGGTCACAGCAGAGCATCCAGGCTATATGGATTATGTGAGAAACTCAGAGCAAAGTAATGTGTTTGAAAGTGCTCCAGATTCGACATCATGACCACATTTTCTTTCACCTTTGAAATAAGGAAAAGTTAGAAATGGAGTGGGAAAATACCAGTTTGATATAGTTTTGAAAAGGGGGAGTTTTTCAGAAGAAGCAAGATTGTTATTATTTCTATACAAAATAGAACATGACCTTGAATTAGAGATAGATTAGCCGCATGTCTAATTGGTGATCACAGCTTACCTAGCTGTGCAGCACGCTTCTCACCAAAGCCAAGGGTGGGCAGGTGGGCACATTCTGCTGCCAGGTAATCATCTGAACCCCATTGGCAGGCACTGAAGCAGAGAGGAAGTTGCACCTGGCATGAAATATTAGGGAATATTAGGAAGAAAGAAGCTCAGAGTTATAAAATGTTACATATTTCTATGACTCTGTTATGTCTATGGCATTTCCCAGCAGTGTTGATGAACATATCACATGTATTCATATCATAACAGTCAATCAGAAAAATAACTACCTATTTGTTCTTCAAATGCAAGAATATCTTGGTTAGCCACCATCTTAGAATTCTCTACTGGGAAAAAAAAACAGTAAATTGCCTGGGGATGAAACATAGATGAAGTATAATTAATGTTTTTACCAAACTTAGCAAATACAAATACAATTTTTTGTGAAGATGAAAAACTGCATTGCTTTATATTTAAAAATCGAATATTTTTCTAGGTGGACTTTAGTTAACTCATAGAAAAATATGTTGTGAAAAGATAAAGAATATGAATTACCTTACCATATAGTTTGATATCATTATTCCTCAATTTTTCTTAGCCTTTTGATTACTAGTGAAATGTGCTAGAACAATAAATGAACTGTTACACAACTTTTTGTATTTTAGTCTGGTGTTAAAAACTAAAAGTCATATTGCCATGTGAGCAATATTCTTAGATCTTCACAGAAATTTGTCTTTAATAATTTTATGTTTTCAAATAAGCCTTTATTTGATATGATTGTTTAATTATATGTTTCTAAAGCAGAATTAGGCACCTCCTAGCCCAGGCATTGGAGTTGGCCTTCATTTTAGTTTCCTCTGACCTTTACAGAACTGTTCTCTGGAATTAATACTGTATGCAGGTAGGAAATCACGTTGTGCTTTGGTCCTTTCTGAATGGAACATGAAAACTGGAGAGTTAGTGCAGTTGCTCAGTGAAACACACATTGTAAGTTGTGGGTTGCACTTTGATGTTTACAAGCTGCATGAATAGCAAGCTGTGGACTCCATTTCATTTATCTCATCTCTGTATTTCCACATTTTCTCCCCACTTGGTTTGTTCATCTCCTTGTTCATTTCCTTATATTTTATCTTCTTTCTCCTCCTTATATTTCTTTCTCTCAGTGAGTTTCCACCTCTGTGTTTGTGTTTTCTTGATCAGTTCTATTTCTGACCCTCACTCTGGGACAGCTTCTGCCTGCTAGCCTTGAGAATATGTTTTGAGTGTGTCCCTTAAAGACTTATGAACTGGAAATTTAGATCTCCATGTGTCAATGTTGAAAGGTGACAGAACTTTTAAGAAGTGAGACATAATGAAAGCATTTAGGTTCAACTTCAAAAGGGATTAATACAGTTCCCATGAGTAGATTATTATCAAAAGAAGCAGCTCTAGCTTCCCATGTGATCTCTTATGCATGTGGCTCTTTTCCCTCCCATGTTGTGACCAGAGGCCAAACAAATGAGACTGCCAAATTGTGGACTTTCAGCCTCCCAAACTGTGAGCTGGTAAAACTTTTTCAATATACATAAAGTACCCAGTATTTTGTTATAGCAACAGAAAATGGCCTGATACAGGAGCCATTACTTTATGGAGGTCTGGGTCTTCAGAAGCTAAGCTATGTCAAAAAGTACTGTTGCCTGGCTACATGATCTTTTCACTTCTTTGCCTTTTGGAGTATTTTAGTTCTGACCCCAAATTCTTTTTCCACAAAATCTGTCTCAGGCCATCTGTCCTTCTTAGATTTTGGCATTTGCCAAATTTCTAAATCTGTCTCTTTTTCAAAAACTGAATTTTAAGTATCTTCCTCAAACATTAATTTTCCTTTCCTTCCTATTTTTAATTTTGTATTTCCTGCCTTGGAGTCTTCCAGCTCACCGGCAAGTTATATTGGTGCCATCTTTAAAATAGAGATACCTGCAGAATATTTTAATACGGTGGTTACTGGTGGTGTTCATATCAGAAAAATCAACAAAATCAAGTGCAAAAAAATATGAAGTTGCACTCTGTATACAAAAGGTAGAACATCAGAATCACTTGGGCAGATTTTGAAGTCAGCAAAGCGGGAATGCATCTAAGATGTTGCTAACACTTAAGACTTTGGATATCGCATGTTATCCTCCTCTGTTGATCATATTGTTTAGTGACTAGTAGGTATTTTTGGTATTTAACATTTATGTGATATGTAAATGCCAATATATAAGAAACAATTTTAAAACTTGTTCATTTTATTTAGGAAATTGAATTATTATTTAGGAAATTATTCAACTTTTTCCTAAATAAAATTCCTGTCTAGGAAATCATTCAATTTCTTAAATAAAGGAGGGAAAGGGGAGTGTTATACAAATGCATTAAATGCATTATTTAAAAACTTTGGAGAACAGGTTCCAATTGAGCATTTTCATGCAGAATATATCCTTTGTAGAAACAGTTTATAACCATTAGTGGGAAGTACTTCTGTCTCCAAATCTGACCACTTACCACTACTGCTGTTTCCATGCTGGTCCAGGGATCCATCAGCTAGTCCCTGGATTCTTGTAATGAACTCCTATTCTATGCCTGCCCCTCTCCAGTCAGTTCCCAGCCCAGCAGGCAGAAAGGACCTGTTAAAAATGTCAGTTCACTCTCCTCTGTTTAGAACATTGCTGTGTCTTCCCATTTCATTCAGAGAAAAAGACAAGCATCATTCATTGGTCCTCAAGAACTTCTTTATCTTTTCCTGTATCTGTATAATATAAATCAGAATCTGAAATTTTATTTTTATTATTTGGATTTTTTGAGCAATGACCCATAGTTCCTGTTTTAATTTTAAAAACATGTAAGTTTTTAATGTTCCTTTTAAGGAAGGCAAGATCATTAAGTTGCACATGACTTTTTAATTCTTTTTTAAAATTTACAGTCCCTCATGAGACACAGACACCCCTGTGTTAAGAGGATAAATATCTTTGTCTCTGAAATGTGAATAATATCTACCAATAATACCCACTTGCCTCAAAGCAGTCTTCCTCATTGGCTCATTTTTTGTCTCTATCTCGTTCCTCATTGGTTTTTTCCTCCACTGCCTCATTCCCTTAGGCCTAAATTGATCTGTCTTAGAATAGTTTTCTTAGCCAATGGGGTAGAGGTTATTGTCTTCATTATCATCACATCTTTATACATATACAGAATCTTTCATTCACCTCATAATGCTATGAACTGATTGGTGAAGTTGTTTTAAGAATATGATTGGCCAGGTGAGGTGGTGTGTGCCTGTAATCACAGTAACTGGTGAGGCTGAGACAGGAAGATTGCAAGTTAGAGGCCAGCCTCAGCAACTTAGCAAGACCCTGTCTCACTAAAAGGACTGGAGATGTAGCTTGATGGTAGAGTGCCCTTGGGTTTAATGCCCAGTACAGGGGGATTAAAAAAAAATGGTATGGATTTGCAAGCGAATTTCAAAGAAAATAAGCCTCCTTTTGTCACATTCTGTGGCTTATGTCAGTTTTTCCTACTAACTTTTTAAATACATGTATATCACCTACTAAATGTTTGTGTTAGTGATTCAAATATGTCTTCATAGCCTATTTCCCAAGCATCTTTTGCATCATATGTACATAATGTTACATATTTACTTTACAAGGGAGATATTTAAATGTATTTCTAATTTATAAACATGGAACAGAAATGTTTATATATAGAATAAAATGTGGGATTTATTGCTTTTTACATAAAAAGGAACTTATCTACCACATGGTTGAGCTTTGTTTCTATAAAGTGAAACTTCATTTTCATAGTGAAACTAAATTGATTCAATTCAATTTAGTCTCATAATTTCATCTCTAATAATTCAAGAAAAAAAAGTCAAATTGGTAGACAGGCTGGATCCTGGGCTATGATTGGCTGGCATTTACCCAAGCCTTTCTTAAAACATTTAATAAAAGGTGACATGAAATTCAGAAATGTAATCTATAAGACAACCGAAAAAAACAGTCTTTTAAGCACATTCTTGTCAGTTTTGCATCATGCCTCCTCTGCAACTGTAATTTTCTTGTGTTTCTGTCAAAAGATGTAAAGCTATATTCAATAATAAGGGTAGCAGGAATTTGAGATTTCATGTTCACTTCTTATAGTGACAGGAAGGTCAGCCTTTTGAAAAGGAGTAGAAATTAACATTTCATTTCCCTTCTTTTGAGGTTATCTCTTAATTCCAGCATTTTACTGTGTTTGATAAATAGGCCAAATATACATTTTGTGTATTTGTTAATGGGCAGGGAAGCAACAAAACTTTCCAACTTTCAACTGGCATTGCAGTCTGCTGATAAGGATGGGAGTTGGCATCACTCTGAAGAGATTACGTGAAGTAGAATTGAACAGCAAATTGTATTTACAAAAGATAGGATGATGTTCCTAATAGGTGTTCAGAATAGACTGTTCACTCTCATATTCTGCTGAGCTTTACTAGAAATAACTTCATTTTAAAAAGGACAAATCTGATTGAATGTAGAAGCATTCCCCTTCGCAGATAGTTGTCCAAAGGGTTTATATATTAAATTTTCCTGATGGGCACACAGCAGTATTTTATGCTGTATCTGTATAAAGAAATAATGCAGAAAATAAAAATGTAAATAGTATACTTGATTGCTTCATGCACCAACCATTAGATTACTAGATTTATATCTACAAATTTTGGGAGAGATGTTGCAATATGATATTCTGACAATAACTGTCAGAGTCATAATGCCAGGATCTATTTTCATCTTGTTCTCAAGGTAAAGTTATTAAAATTCACAGTTGGTAGGTCAGAAAGATCACTTACTATCACTTGTCATCTGTGGTCTAATGCTGACCCAAATAGCTACTATATAATGTCAAAATTATCACAGCGTCCAGACTGCAGAAGTACAACATGCCATATGATTTATTGCATTTTCTGTCTGGAATGAAGATTATGAAAAGGCCAATACCTGGTGAGCTACTGTGGTTAAGAAGAAATTTAATTTGTGATTTTTCTTTCTCTTTTTCCTCATTCATCTTAGATTTTGGATTTGGTAAAGGGGACACACTACCAGGTAGCCTGTCAGAAGTACTTTGAAATGATACATAACGTAAGTAAATTTTTTACTTTGTAGCCTAATTCTTTGTCATTTCTGTGTTTCATCCTACCTTTTTTTAGTGCCAGCAGTGGAAGCCCTTATAGCAATTTTTAGGAATTTATAACATAGTATTGGGTAAATTACAAAATGTATTAAAGGGCCAGAAAACTAAGCTTGGATGCTGGAGAACCAGAAATATTGCAGCTAGGAGAAGCCTCATCATGAGAAAATCTTACTTTAAGGCAGCTGTTACCTACCACTCCATATCTAACAATAAGGCTAAGGGTTTGGTAAACTTTTTATAATCTAGCTACAGAAAAAGTTGAGGTTTTATGGTTCATATCTTCTCTATCATTACTCAATTCTGCCAATACAATGCAAAAACTGTCATAGAAAATATATAAATGAAACTTGGCTAGAACCAATAGAACTTTATCTATAAAAACAGGTGGTGGACTGGATTTGATCTTCAGGCCTTATCTTGCCAACCCTGCTAGGTTAGATCTACAACCTTTGCCAGAGCTGCCCAGAAGAACCAAAGACTTGTTCCATCTTCCATTAAGAAAATTTGTTTGTGGTTGCCAGGTCACATTATTCATATACTTCCCAAGTCTCACTTATCTGCATGGCAGAAACTAGGTTACATGTAGACCCCTAATTGTAAAAGAACCAGAGAAATGTGTCTGGTTTTTATTTTTCAAGCCGCCTCAGTACACAAAGGCCTGCAAGGTAACTCCAGTGAGTGCCGAGTGACTCAATGTGTCACACAGTAAGATCTGAAATGTGGAAAGCAAGAACCACAAACTCAGAAGTATACAACTATCAGGCAAATAAGCCAAAAAACTGAAGCTGGCTGAGACTAGAATCAGATAGTGTGGTAGAAACTGTGTGGTACACCAAAGAACTTCTGCCCTGTTAGCAGTATACACATGGGCAAGCCAACAGAACACAGCTGCATTCAGTTTCAGCCCATTGACTGCCAGATTACAACTGCTGATCCTCAGCATGGATTCCTAACCTGGTACAGACATCCAACAATGGACTTCAGAAGTTCATGCACCTCTCCAGTTTGTCTCTGAGTGTGTATGTACATTTTGGTGGAGTCTATGGTATTTACCAGGCTTCACATAGACCCAAGATCCTCCTCAAATAGATGATACATTCATTGAATCCATTATCAGCTACCATGCTAAGTCTTACAGTTATTTTCCTGTTTTCTATTAAGTTGTCACAAAATATTTCTATTGTTTTGTATAATTGCAGGATTTCTTTATAAATGTTCAGAGGAAAAATATCTTCTCTAATATTACTAAAAATTAAAACAATAATACCAGAAACATCTATAGAACCCTCAATGCATCCAGGCACAGCACTGTATTCTTTTGATACATTATTAGCTCCTTTGATCTACACCTAGGTACCACTTATATACCAATTTAGGAGTGAGAGAAGTTGAGCAACCTGTTGAATGTCATGCTGCTTATAGGGATGAACTTGGATTTGAACCTGGGCTAGATCATCTAAGACTTGTGCACCTAATCATAGCTGTATCATAATATCCTATCATAATCCATGATATATGGTAGTGGATTTGTAATGACTATTGAGGCTATAGGAATTTTTCTGTGTAGAATTGTAGACTAGCCAACATGGAGAGACTTTTGAGGTCATCTGATCCAACCTTCATGGTTTATGTACAAAAAAATGGACCTAACGATTCTAAGTGACTTGCCCAACCTATGCATAGAAGATGTGGAGCTAGAACCTGGTCTGCCATAGGTCCAGTCCTCTTGCTTCTACACCTAACTTTAGAAAATATTATTATTAAAAAACATTTTTATAAAATTTAAAAGATTAAACATAAAAAGACAAATTATATTTCATCAGAATATATATAGTTTCATCAGAATGTCACCAGATAAGCCACATTTGCTATTTTCAGCACCAGTTTTGTATGACTCAAACCCTCAAAGACTGCATTCCCTAATTTGCCTGCTACACTTGAGAGTTTTAATTTTATATGTATTCTCAATCATTTGTGAACTCTTTTAATTTAGAACTTTCACAAATTGAGGTCTATTATCCAACCTCTTTACTTTTTAAACAACAAAATATTCAGTTAAGCATTGAGTTTGTGACACAGCCACTAAAAAGGAGTGATTTTTTAGTTTTGAAAAATGCTTTTGTAGTATCTCTCCTATTGATTATTCCCACAAGAGTGTTGCTAGTATTGCCAATTTTTAAAACTTGGCTTAGATGAATGAAGGTATTGAAAAGACATGTATCTAAATCCTCACATACAGCAATAGTCTAACTTAAACTGCATATAAATCAATGAAATAAAAAGGCTGTTTGTATTCACTAGATCTCTCATTATAGATTTTTAGATGTGAATATCTCCCTTCATTTATTATTTTTTCCAATTTAATTTAAAAATAGAATCTGTTTTTATTGTGAGGTTTCTGCCATACTTTCCCCCTCCCAATAAAATCCTAGGTTTATTTTCCTGAGGCCTCTGTGATCAAACTGACTTAAATGAAAGTTTTGAAAATGAACCAGTTAATTGATACCATTTGCAGCAGCACTATGATAGTTCCATATGGCTTTTTTGGTAATACCAGCTGCCTCATTATAAGCTGTCATTGCAAAACCTCTTGATTAAAACCCAAATATCCCATAGGTAAAACAATATTGCTTCCATTCCTTCAAAATCTACATTTACTGTGGCAGAAATATGAGACCTATGTTTGTGTGAAGGTCATTGTGTGCAGCATGTGTTGATTCCAAGCAAATGCTTGGGAGATATTCATTTAGAAGATGTCAAAAGCTAGCCTGCTCAAAACCTGTTTTCCTCAGTAATTTTAGGGACTGATGTTTAAAATTTCATACTGTAGTATATTCTTTATTTTCTGCATGCTTTATGTATAAATGAAAACACTAGACCTTGTGTAAATTAGTCTGAATTTTAATTGAAAACAGTTTCTTTAGAAATAGATTTCTTTGGCCATTGAGTAATTCCGGAGACTTATATTTTCATACAGCTGAGCATATTTTTCCCCATTATATAAACCTCTACAGAAATCTTGTTAAAACCTATCATATTTTCCTGCAATCTAAAACAGGATATGTGAAATACACTTAAGCCTTTTAATAATAACTCAGGGTCATCATTTTAGATACCAATTAGAATTCTGGGCTAGAAGCCATTATCATCTCTCACTTGGAACCCTGGAATAGCTTCCTAATTCATTTCCCAGAATCTGCAGATGCCCCCTTCCAATTCTTCCTCCTCTACACAGCTGTTTGAGTGATCAACAAAAGGAATTTGATCATTTCAGTACCCTGCTTTAAAAATCCTTCAATGGAGCTGGGCTCAGTGGCACAGGCCCATAATCTCAGCAGCTAGTGGGGCTTAAGCAGGAGGATCGTGAGTTCAAAGCCAGCCTCAGCAAAAACAAGGTGCTAAGCAGCTCAGTGAGATCCTGTCTCTAAATAAAATACAAAATAGGGCTGGGGATGTGGCTCAGAGAATGTGTGCCCCTGAGTTCAGTCCCTGTTATTACCGCCCCCACCCCCAAATCCTTTGATGGTTCCCATTTCTCTGAAGATAGAACCAAAAATTTGTAATGTATCCTATGAAGCACCTTCAGCCAAACTGATCTTATTTTAGTTCCTTGACAGTACTTTGCACCTTCCAGGTTAGTATGTGCTATAGTTTGAATCTTGAATGTCCCCCATAGACCCGTGTGTTGCTTCCCAGGCCATGGTGCTATTGGGAAGTGGTGGAATGTGGTTATGTTTCTCCCCTCCCCCCTATAAAGTTTATTTTCTTGAGCAAGATAATAAAAAGTTTATTTTCCTGAGCAAGATAAAAGGAAGCCAAATGGCAACCAAATGCACTTCCTTCAAATATAAAAGTGAAATACTGAAAATACCAAAAAAAAAAGAACTAGCAGAAAATAATTCGGTAAAAAGGAAACTATAATTTCCTTCATGTTATCAAGCAACTTAATAGATCATAACAAGCTTAACAAAATGAGTGAAGAATGGCAAATGCATTCCTAAAACAAAATTGAGAAACATACCATCAAACAGAACCATGTTACAAACCCTCATTCCAAGGCCCTAAGCACTGTTTTAAATGGTTAATAAAACACATACTCGGAAATTCATTAAAAAATAAGAACATTCCTGAAATATGTTTTAAAGTTAAAACATTTAAATGTTTCTTATTTGCTAACCTTTTGGTATAAGGGGAAGAAATTTTTGAGTATTGTTTTATGATTGATATTTAATTTCATCTTTCATACTTAAAATTTGTATATCAACAATTTCACATTTGGGTTTTCTTAAACTGAAAAGCAACTTAATGATACATACAAAGCAAGGTCTTCCTTTGTATCCTTCTGAGAATTCTACTTCAAGTGACTTGCCTCTCTTGACTCTTGTTTAATTTATATTTCATGGAACAAACAGCTCTTTTTGCATTCGTATTCCCTTGATTTTCCCCATCCCAACTCTGTTACATAGCACTATTATTTTCACCATCCTTTTCATAGATTAGGAGGCTTATAAAGATCACCACATTTCATTTTGTCCACCCTAAAATCTAATAATTCCATTTAATCTAGGGAGTCAGTCATGTTAGGTTTTTTGAAAAATTTGACAACTTGAAGCAAGCAAGACAATCCCCAAAATGTTACACCAGGAATCAGATAATCAGATTCTTTTTTTTTTTTTTTTTTGGAGGATTAAAAAAAGGATAAAATGAGGATAAAATATCATTGTCAGTTTACTTGACTTTGCCTAAAACCTTTAACACAGATTTCAAACCAATGTAAATGATCTAGTCAAAAGGTCTAAATTTTAATTTGGACAAATCCAATTATGGTTCTATGACTGAGTAAACCACATAATCTCTTTAGACATCAGTTACCTAGTCTGTATCTGGAGAGGGTTCAATTTAAAGCATCTCCAGGGCCCTTCTAATTTCTAATTTTCTCAATTTGTAAAATGTAAGGTCTTCTAATTGAAATGTGTTAGGCAATAAACTTTTCATGAAACACTTTGCAGATGCAACGTTTATATTGATCTCCCAGTTATTAATGAATTGGGTGAAATTAAATATAAAAAAGTTCACAAATGACTCCATTGTTAATAAAAATTACAGTTGTATCACATCAGTAAGAAACACATTCAAGAAACATTTTGAAATCAAGCATTCATTATTCATTTTTTTCAAAAAGCCAAGATTTTGTTTCTTAGTGATCTGGAATAACTCATAAAGCCAGTATGTATACTATCAGTCTGTTATACAGTGAAATAACTAAAATTATTGGCCCAACATCAACAACTAACTAAAGAGAATCTTGGTGTGCTCACATATTACCAACAAGAAACCCGTGCTTGTTTAGTGGTTCACCCATCAGGAAAGTTCTTCCTGAACCATCACAGCAGCTCCTTTTCCCCTGCCAATCCCTTTTAGTCTGCCATAAGATTGTGCATAGCTCTAATCACACCACTTTCCTTCTTAAGGATTTTTAGTGACTCCCTGTTGCCTAGTGAATTAGGTCTGGACTACTTACCCTGGTTTCGAAGACTCTCTTAGGTCTGGTCCCTGCCAGTGTATCCAAACTCATTTCCCATTATCCCCTTTATGTGCCTTTCACACCAGGCCATGTGAACTACTTGCTTTCCCAGGACATTCCCTCTCCACCTGGCTCATGTTGTCCTGCTGCTTATATTGTCTTTTTACTCATTGCAGATTTTTCACCTCCATCTTTCTAGACCCAACTCAGACAGTACTTCCTTAAAAAATGGCCTTCCTTGATCCCAGCCAAAGTCACTCTTTACTATAGAGTGTAACAGGCTTTTTCCTGACCTTTATCACTTCTCCATTTTTGAAAACTTTTTAAGCATATGACTTACTGGGCTGGAAGTTTCTTTAATCTTAGTCAAATGCATTCTCATATACTGAAACACTGCTAGCTCATAATATGGCCGTGTGCATGGTAGGTCTTCAGTTAATGTGTGAAATATATACACTGGCTAGTTCTGGGCTGAAGTATTTTTTTTTAGAACCTACTATGTACAAGTCACTTCAGTATAAAGAGTGATATACAAAAAGATTGGCAAATAAGGCAGAGCAAAAGAGTACAGTTTCTAAGTTTCTAAAGATATCAAGTGAAAATACCTTTAATAAAAGTAACTCATTCAAGCATAGATGGTTTGGTTGTCAACTCCACGTGTAGATGAGAAGGCACGGATTTGAGTTAGGTTGGGTGTTACATGGGATCAACTCAGTCATACACATGGGTTGAATGTGAAGAAAGTGACTTGAAGGTTCAAAGAAGCTTCACCCTTTAAAGTTCTTTGGGTTAGCTTGCCCTTATGTTGAGCAAGATGTTCAGTTTGAGTTGCTTTTAGGCTGTATAGATTTTGAGTAGGAGCTGGATAGGAAAGTGTAGCTAGGTGCAAAAGTTTGACCTTGACATACAAATCGGGAGCCATTAATGATTGGGGAGTGGTTGAAGCTCCCTCTGAATGAAACAGGTTAAATAGTAATGACTGTTACAAGAACAGCTGGAAGCCATATTGCAGGTATTAAGTTTTGAGTGAGGGCTCAAACAGTTTTCGGAACCCCTTTACAGCTTTGCTATGGATTGATGTGATATAAATTTGTTTCCTTGTACAGGTAGATGATTGTGGCTTTTCTTTGAGTCACCCTAATCAGTTTTTTTTGGAGAGTCAACGGCTCCTAAATGGTGGTAAAGACATCAAGAAGGAATCCACCCAACCAGAAACTCCTCAACCCAAACCAAGTGTCCAGAAACTCAAGGATGCATCATCTGCTCTGGCCTCTTTGAATTCCTCCCTGGAAATGGATATGGAGGGACTAGAAGATTATTTCAGTACATGATTCTTGGGCAGTTAAGTAACCCTCTCCCCCAGCCATTAGTTCTCATATTTTTAAAATTTTGTCCATTTCTTTAACCTTTATATATTTTTTTAACTTCTCCCTCCACCTCATTTCCCGTACACTTGTATGCAAACTTATTGGCTAAGTAAGCTTGCAGGCATAAACATAGATTGCCGCTGTATTTTGCTTTGACTCAATAGAAAATGAAAACATTCTGTTGAAATCTGGCTCTTGAATATTGTGATTTAAGTCCTGTGTTAGTCAAAATAGCCTTCTGGATTGTTGAAGTCTCTCCGAAACTGTGCAGCTAAACAACCTTTATTTTAATTACTCTTACTTTGTAATTTTGACCCAATTCTTTTCTGGACCATTTGTGCTAATAAATATCAAAATGTATGTGACTATGTCTGTGTGTAATTGGGAGTCTTATTTTATGACCTCAGTGTCCAAGTAGTGTTTGGAATATTCAATGCCTCTGCCAATCATCTGTGAAGATCTTTTAAAAAAAAAAAAGTTTGAGTTAAGGAGAACTTTCACCCCTTTGAATGATAGCAAACTACTGAAATCACTTGTGATTTGAGAATTAAGAGAAACAGAATTTATATAGCCAGTGATATTTATCAAGGAATAGGTTTATTATATAAGTAATGACATTCCTTATTTGCTGTCATTTTCCATCTACTTTGGAGGCAGGGTGAGAAAGAATGGACAATTCCTAAAACAAGAAGGTTTTAAGTCTAAAGTATTTTTTCCACCCCCCAGCTCCCATACCTGATTATTTTGTAGTTGCTGTAAATTACCAAATAGGTAAATTCGTTAACTTCAGTAATGAAAATTGTGATATAATAGTAATCGCTGCCTTTCAGTGCCATCAGTAAAATTTAGCACTGTGGATAATTATAGATACACTGGCTCAGCCCTGCTCCATCCCTGGCAAGGTGGTAAGATGGACTACTAGATTCTCCTGGTAATTCATGCATTGTCTTGTAGATGGCCTTATCTAACTCATCTCCTCCCTGGTTCTGTACTCACTCACCCAGAAGATCTGGGGCTCTAAGAAAACCCAGTTTGAAATGTAACTCTTACTACCTTGGATTATATTTACCCTGAAAAATATTAAGTCTCTTTCAGTTCTCTTTTTAGAAGAGAAAGGTTATTTATCCTCAAGTCAGATGCTAACTAAATTGCAAAGAGGACATTGTATTTTAAAAACTGGACTTGTTAGGAACACCTCATTTTTTTAATCTTGTGATAAACTGCATCAGTATGAAAAGGATTGAAACTTAAAGTGTCAGCTGATCTGGTTTTTATTTTAGGCTTCTGAGTCAAAGACTCCTGGAAATATTAAGTAACCTATAATTAAATGAGATAGTATCTGAACTATTACCTGTCTTTGTGAAGTATTATTACCTAGTTCAGAAAATAACATTATTCCACTACAAATTACTTCCATAAATCTCTCCCTTCTGAAACCATCTCCTATACCTTTCATCATTTATAGTTCTCAACAGGAATCCGATGACTGCCTACCATGAATGCAAAACCACAAGTGTTTTTTAAAATATTATGAACAAGAACTGTTTTAACCACAGAATTAAGTTAGCATTAAAAGGCTGAGCATAGACACTTAGGTCTCTGCTGTATTGAAAGAAGCAGATATTAGAAGCAGCCTCACCACTGTAGTTACACGAGATACCGTAGCGTGTTTCTTCTCTGGCAGCATTTGCAAGGGCATTATTTTCTACTGCCTCATGTTCTCCTTTTATGAAGCACATGCTCCCACCAGCTAAAAGGACAGGGCCTTTAATAGCATGGTAGATGTGTCTTAGGAGAACATTTATTTTATGCTGGCAGTCCCAAGAATTTGTGTCATCCTACTTGAATGTTTTATATGTGTCTAGTCTAACTCCAGAATGACACTTGTTTAAATATTAGTTGTATTTACAAGTTCAATTTCTTAGTAATAGGGTTTGATCTGCTGTCATGTAGATCATGTTTTATTCAGAAGAATATATAAACATTTTGTGAAGTCTGCCGATTAGAGGATAGGGGTTAGAGGCTTATGTAAGAAGTTAGAAATTAATGCCTTTCTGGTGCTTTTGGAGTTGGCAAAAGCAATTTATTTTTCATGCTTCACAGGTCTTGACAATTTTGATTTGTTTTCTTTGAAAGCAAACCTGTTTGCATCGAATGATGTAGGAAGAACCCAAAAAGAAAAAAAGCTAGCAGCCTCTTCAAACAGTAGCCAATGAAAAATATGTCTTCCAGATCTTTTAACTTCTAGTCTTTCATTACCTCTTCAATGAAAAGAGGCTGTATGATTATCAGAGGAAAGAAACTAGGTTGTCAATTTGTAGCTGGTTGAAGCAGTACATTGTTAGTAGAGACACTATCATATTTGTGTGTTTCTCTATATTTTTCACTGTACAAGACAAGACTCTTAATTGCCATGTGCATAAAAGGACATTAGGAAGAGTATAAGTAAACTTTTTAGGACTACTTATGACATTATAGGCATGAAAGTGAATAGTAGATTTTGAATGAACTGGTAATGGAATAAAGCACATGGGAAGATCTTTAATTCATATAGAATTATAATAAGCTGAGGGATTTCTCTCTCAAAGCAGTCAGGGTGTTTTGCTTGTTACACTCTACTCTCTTACTGATACTCGGGGTCTTTGCAAGCAAACTTCTGTAATTCTTTGCAAAGAAGAAAAGAAAACTTCTGGGATTTAAGCTTGAAAAGCGAAATGAGACAACTCTAAAGTTCTGGTTTGGTTAGAGCCTACTGTTTGCAAATTTAATCAAGGTCTTCCACAGGCATCAGCTTGACATTAAATTTAAGTGCCCATTAAAGTAAGAGTTTGACAGCAGTTCTGAATGTGAAGCTCAGTCTGAGGACATCTTTACAGCTGGAAGGGAAAAAAAAGTTGCGAAGCCTCAAACCACTGTGGTAATTAGATCCATTTGTTAACATCTTCTCTAATGTTGGCAAAGGAAGGGGAAGGAAAGGGTGACAGGCTGCAGCCAGGCAGGCAGTCCAGTCGTTTCTACAGAAACGGGCAGGCGCAGGGTCCTGTGCTGCGGAATAGTAAATACCCCTCTGTAAGTTGGAGAAGTACTTCAGGAACGACGTTTGCCTTCTTTTCAACACAGAACCACAGCATGTGGTGGTTCTGTTTGGAACAGGTGTGCAGTTTGTTTGTAATGCCCTTTGAATGATGTAGAGCATCATTTGGGATCTCCAGTGATACAACGTTGACAAGAAGAGTTAATATATCTTACAAGGGTTTCTAGCTTACATTTAGGTAATCACTTATTTACCCAGAGCATCTGCCCTTCTTTTCATTGTTGAGTTCCTTTTGGGCAAACATTCATTCCAGTTCTAAGGCTTCTCACCATAACTGGCATTATAGGCAGTTAGCTTGGTAGCAGTATGGAAATCGTGTCACCTGTGGGAAACTGTCTTCCCACTTCATCTGACCTTCCTGCCAAAAGTGATATTATTTCCTATTATTGGATTTGCTTTCTATCTTGTAAGCTCTTTTTGTCCATTGCTTCATGACATTTTATTTTCTCCAAGAGTTATCACTGCAGAACCTTATCAAAGGCTAAAGAATATGTCTCTCTATAAAGCTCTTTTATTTCCCCTGAGCCTTCAACTGCAGTACTGTTTTCCAACATTGATGACAAAGTAGTGAAACAACATTGCTAATAAATGCATGATGGATTTTTCAATTTGACCCTGCATTTCTATATATTCATTTACCATAATAGAACTATGAGGCTCTTTAAGGTTAGTTTGTGTTTTAGTTTTGCACTGAAAGCATAAAGAAAATAAACTCAACAAATATTGCATATAAGATTCCCCATAATGAGGAAACAAACCATTTCAAGCACTTTTTCCTGACCACCCCCCCTTACACAGTTAAAAAAAAATTTTTTACCAAGATTATTTCTTTTTAAAAAGGATAGTAATGATACAAGCTTCTCTTACATTTTTTTCTTTCAATGTGTTGAATCATAATTTAATAATTCTCTACCATCCTTAATTCCTGCCTGGACCTCTTCTCATTCCACTCCACCTGTCTCTCTGAGTGTTCTCCTCCCCTCTCACGGCACTACTTCCCATCTTTGTACAAATAATTCCCAGATCTTGTCTCCAACTGATACAATCTCTTGTATCTCACACTTGTATCCAACTGATACAATGTCTTGTATCTCACACTTAGTGTGCCCAAGTCCAACCTGTTCTCTTTGTTTCCAAATGTTCTACAGGACAGCCCTTCATGACAAATAGCTGGCCCAAAATGTTAGTGGTGCTGAGGTTGAGAGGCCCTGTTCTCACCCATTTCCTCTCCCCCCTTCCCTACTTGGACCACATTAGATTTCCATGACTAGCAGTGAGAAGAGTCATCTGTTACCATCAATCTCCACTTGCCTACCCCATACTCCATCTCACAGCCTTCCTAAAAGTGTAACCCAATTGCTTCTACCCCTGCCCCAGAGTGTGTGCCTTCCTAAGCAAATATGGCTATTACCTTTATGAAGAAGTCCAGCTGCCTTTCATTTTGTGCATGAGGTCCTCTGTGGCCTACCCTTGCCACCTCCTCCAGCTCTGTCTCTGGCCATTCATCTCATCCTATGATCCAACCCTGTTACTGAGCCTTTCTGAGGAAGCTTCCGTGGTATGTACCTTGTGCTCCATTCCCTCTGTTACCCTTGTTAATACTTCCTGCCTGGAACACCCTTCCATTCCTTGTTTTGCCCTGTGAGCTCTCTGATGATCCCAGTATGGGATCATTGTCCCTTGTAGGCCATCTAGCATGTTATACACACACACACGCACATGTGTGTGCGTGTGTGTGTGTATATAGATATTAGTTATTACACTTACAAAATCACTACTTGTCGTACATATAATCATCTCTTTTCCTTTATGTTCCCCTTCATTGAACTGTAAAATTCTTGAGAACAGGAAACGAGATCATTTTCACATTTGGATCCATAATAATTAGTGTTGTATTTAGTTTGTAGCATGATGCATGATAATCTTGGACACTCATATCATAAGCATATGTATAGCAAATGAATGGTTGATTATTATCCCACAGGAATCTTAAATTCAATATTTCCAAGTCATACAAATGAGGGATTGAATGAACTCTGGGCCCCAGACTTTTCATTTACTTTGTAACCTTGGACCATTTCCCTAACTTTCCCATGCTTCTTTTGCCTTACCTATGAAATGGGGATAATAGCTCTACTTCAAGGGTTATTCTATTTGGCAGTACTATATCTATTATATATACCACACTCAGAACACAGTCTGGCACGTGGAACTAGTAACTGTTAGATGTTATTTGACAATAAACATTTCTAACAAGTATTATACATGGACCTTCCCTGTTTTGAGGGACATCCATCTGAAGATGGATGATCCCCTTATATAGACTATGCTATGGTGGGTTACAGGCGGTGGGGTGGCTATCAGTTGAACAAGGTTTTAGCCAAAATGGACTCCTTAGTGAATCCAGTGTGGAATTGCCACACTTTGATGCTTTTGTTGTCTGGGAGAGTAGATGCAGAATTGCAAATGATGAAACTGATAGATTTCCTAATAGTGCCATCCACTGTTTTAAGAAAAGTTGCTGGAACAGGGTTAGAGAGAATGGAGGCAACCTGAGCTTCAGTATGTAGAATGCTTGCTAAAATTTTCTCTTAGGGTTGAGATTTATCAGTGGGCTTATATATGATTCCCAGTGAAAGTGATACCTTTGTGGTATCCAGGTTCCAAGGACTTAAACAGTACTTAAATGTGTTGGTCCCTGAACCGGCTCATCAACATTTCAGGCACTGTGACTCTCCTGGCCCATGGACTTTCTTCTTCATCACTAATCTCACACCACGGGCTTTAGGACTAGTCTTTTTGTCAAGACACCCAAACTGTAAGATCTTCCTCAACTAGACCAACTGTCTTTTATTATCTTTGGCTAGTTAATCTTTTTGCTTCAGTTTCTTCATTTATAAAATTGGGAATTATTGCATATGAAGAGAATTGGTGTGAAATTTATATAGCTGGTATCAAGTGTTTTATACAGTCTGATATAGGATCTATACTGTTAAATATTATTAAAGAATTCTTCTGAATTTCATTTGAGGAGCTTATCCAAATAAAGTTTGGAAACTACAACAAATATATTCTTTTGTGTATTAAAGGGCAAGGTTTATTTATTTATTTTTAATGGTACTGGGGACTGAACTCAGGGGTGCTTTACCTCTGAGCTACATCTCCAGCCGCGCTCCCCACCTTTGAGACAGGATCTCACTAAGGTGCTGAGGCTGGCCTCAAACTTGCAGTCATTCTGCCTCAGCCTCCCAAATCATTGGGATTAAAGCTGTGTGCCACTGTGTTGGGTTTATGTTTTAATTTTGTGCCACAGAATAAAAATTCCAGAGCCCTTACTTAGCTAGCTCTTCAGATAAGACAAAACTATAGACTAAGAATTATATGAAGTTTCTAGTACCAAGCTTCCTAATTGTGGTTTCCTTGGTGTCATGAAATAATCTAGAAAATGCAATGCCAGAACTGGCACACAAACTTATGGAGGAGCCTGAGTTGTCTCCAGTCTTTTCAATACTAGTTAACATCACCTCTTGCCTTTGTCAGAGGAATCACTATTATTCTCTTGTCTGCACCATGGCATCTTTCCTATTATCTCAATCCAATCCTTCCCTGAACACAACAACCTATTTCCCATAAGATGTGACCTAGATGATTAGTCACTGAGATCAAAGAGAAAACCTTTAACTTTCTGTTCTTATGATGCTCCACTTAGCTCTTTGTGATATTATGGTGAATGGCCCCTGTCCCGAGCCCTGTTAAGAACCTAGAAGCTTTGAAGCACACCCAACTTCTTGGTACTAAGCATAATATTAAATTTAAGTGGTATAAATTAAGGATAAATTGTTATCCTTAGTAACTGGATCTGCACACGAAAATATGTTAAGCATGGGATTACATGTACAGCTCCTATCCAAATTCATATTGCAGAATGTAAAATGTATCAAGGCAGAAGAGAATACAGAATACCTTGGGGTGACCTTATCCTTACTGAAGAAAATCAGCCTGTTTGTAAAGGCATTACTTATTTAGGAGAACAAAGTTGATGAGAGACTATTTGCAGAGTTCTGCCACTTAAACTGGGAGAATACAGCCCCGCTCCCAGCCCACTTGTGTAGTCTCTTATTTCAAGCCTATCTAACAGCAGGTACTTTAGAGGTTTGCTAATTCAGTCTCTAAACTAGTATGTAAATATTAAGCTTGTTGACCTTACTGTCCCTATTCCAACTACTCTGTTAATAGAATAGAATAGAAAAGCCATATCCAACACATACAGAAGTGAATGTAACCCAATTTGGCCTGAAATAGGCTAGATTTGACCTTTGGACAATAGTTTTGTCAACCACTGCCATAGATGAAAGACCAAAATCTTTGATGGATACAAATTACCAAAAATGACTGAAAACAAAAACAGTTGAATATTCTTACATTAATTAAAAGTAGAATGTGTAACTAAAATTTTCCTGCAAGAAATAGATTCAGAAGGTTTTACTGATAAGTCCAGCACATTATAGAAAAAAATAATGCGAATTCTACACAAACTATTTCAGAAATAACAGGAGGTCAGAACACTTTTCAGTTATGGGTTTTGAGGCTGCCATTCCCTGACTGGAACCAAAACGAGGCAATCATATTACAAGAAAAGAAAATTAAACCTACAAGCTACTTGAACAGAGAAGCAACAATCCTCAACAAAATATTCTCCTTTGTTCTTATCTAGCCGGGCGTGGTGGTGCACGCCTGTAATCTCAGTGACTCGGGAGGCTGAGGCAGAAGGATCACGAGTTCAAAGCCAGCCTCAGCAACTTAGCAAGGCCCTAAGCAACTCAGTGAGACCCTGTCTCTAAAATAATACAAAATACGATTGGGGATGTGGCTCAGTGACCAAGTGCCCCTGAGTTCAATCCCTGGTTCAAAAAAAAAACCCCAAAAAACCTTATCTATTAAAATCCAGGAATATATTAAAAAATAACAACACATTATGACCAAGTAGGGTTTATTATGTGATTGTTAAGACCAGGTTAAGTTTCAGTAATCACACAATGCTATTTACCATACTTAAAAAAGGAGAAAAACACATGATCATTTCAAGAGAAAAAGCATTTAATGAAATGTAACATCTGTTAATTTTAAAAATCCTCAGTAAATAAGTAACAAAAGGGAATTTCTTTGATCCAAGTGCATCCATTAAAAACCCAGAGGTAACTAAATAGTTAGAAAAGGCAAACACTTTCCTTTCAGGATATGAAACAAGACAAACTTGTCCATTCTTGCCACTTCTTTTCAACATTGTACTTGGGATCCTAGCTAGTGTAATGAGACAAGAAAAAGAAATGAAAGCCATGCAGTTTGGAAAAGATAAAAGAAAGCTGTTTTTATTCACTGACGACATGATTATATATTCTAAAAATCCTCAGATGGTGCCAGAATGAAGAAGTGATTTAGTAAATTCACAGGAGACAAAGACAGTGTGTAAAAATAGTTTTATATACTAGAAGCAATTGGAAATTGAAAAAAATTTCAAACACCATTTGTGATAGCATCTAAAACATAAGTTAGAAATAAAATTAGCATAACGTGTAAAATCTATACACTGAATACACTATAGCACAGTTAAATGAAATAAGGAAGTGGAGTAAGAAGGCAACAGAGTAAGACCCCACAGCAATTGTCCCTCCACAGAAACATTAATTTGCACTGCTATTTGCAGACTAAACTACCTTCACAAGAGCTAAGGAAAACAGGTAAGAGATCTCCGTGGTTTTAGCATATTAATAAGAAAAGACACATCAAAGAAGGAAAAAGGAAAGGGTTGCCCATTCATCCCCTTCCCAATTCCAGGCAATTCAGCATGGAAAGAGATGCCTCCTGTTCATAGGGAGGGAGAAAGAATTAAATGCAGGCCCTGGACTTGAAACCCAATACAGCCCTCCACAATAAAACTCAGTGCTGGGCAGAGCCCCACAGCCTCTGACCCCAGTCCAGTGTCCACAGAGCCTCTGGACCCATGGTAGCATGATATCTAAGGGATTGCCTCTGTAATCCCTCATCCAACCTAGGATAGCACAATGTGAAGAAAGAATCCATCCTCTGGGAGGTAGTTTAGGGAAGTAAGCACAGAAATTTGCCTTGGAATTCAGTGCTGGGCCCACCACAGTGAAACTCAACATCAGCAGAACCCAGTGTCCTCTGTCCCTTGGCTAGTGTCCAAGGGCAGAACTTCAGCACTTGCCTTGGTGCACCTACAGTGGGGACAGACTTGTATTTTGGCTTGCCTTACTTTTGCTGACTACAGCAGTCTTGGGCTGTAGCACCAGGCAGGCCATATCAATGGGAGCCTTGGTCTTCCTGCTGAGCTCCAAATGTCTTGGACTGTGGGTCCTGGCTGTGACCTAGCATTACAGCACTGTTGATCAAAAGAATGCCCCATCCTTCCCCTCCCTCAACCCTAGGAAGCAAATCATGGACAATCGATGTCCACTTGTGGGAAGAAGCAGAGGTAGGTATGAATAATTTCTCTAGTGCCTAGAGCCAGACATTCCACAGTGAGGCCCAGTACAAGGCAGAATCCCACAGAGCCTGACCACAGGCTGGTGACTGTCATCCAGGTGTCTGGGGCTATCCCAGTGCCAGGCAGAGCTTTATGGGAATGGGTTCTCTTTTTCAGGCACTTCTCCAGTCCCTCTTGAACAACACATCAATCAGATTTGTGACAAATCACCCTCTAGTGCAAAACAGTGACCCCACACCAACTACAGATTCATGGCAAACTTGGCCTTGGGCGCCCTCTAGTGCCAAAAGAACCATAGTGACCACCAGTTCAGAGAAAACAAATGGTCCGCGCGCGCACACACACATACACACACACATATCCAGATTATGAAGCCTGGAATAAATCCCTAATCCTTCAATGTGCAAACACAGTCACATGCCAACAAGCATCAGAAACCTTCAAGGAACCACGAACTTACCTAATGGGCAAAATAAGGTGCCAGAAACAACATTAAGCAATTGATACACCTGAAATCTCAGGGGATTTAAATTAGCTGTTATATGGAATCAAAATTAATTTTAAGAAAACAAACAATTTAGTACCCTATGAGATAATTTAACAGAGAGACGAAAGTAATGATAAAAAAAAGCAAAGATCCTGGTACTGAAAGATACGACAAGTGAAAATAAAAAACACGATAGAAGAAAGGCATCAATAACACAATAGTTCAAACAGAAGAATCAGTGAATTCAAAGACAAACTATTTGAAAACACAACTGGAGAAGAAAAAAAGGAATGAAGAAAGCTTGTGGGATCTTTGAGAGAGACAGCATTACAAAAAAAAATCAAATATTCAGGTTTCTGAGGTTCAAGGGGGGCTTGAGAATATCAAATGGGTAGAAAACTAATTCAAGGAGAGAACTATGGATTTTCCAGGAGAAGTCTAGAGAAAGGTACAAATATTAAATATTCAGGTACAGAAAAGTCAAAGATCATTATCAGATTCAACATAACCAAGTCTACCCCAAGACACATTGTAACCAAGCTCTTAAATGTCAACGACAAAGAGGACTCCCAAAGTGGCAAGAGAAAACACATAGGGATGTCCCAATCTACCTGACAGCAGACTTCACGGGGAAACCTTGTAGCCAGGAGGAAGTGGGATGAGATAGTCACAGTACTGAAGGCAAAGAGCACCAATCAAGAGTACTCTACCAGCAAAGCTGTTCTTTAGAAATGAAGAAGAGGTAAAGATTTCCCAGACAAACAAAAGCTGAGAGAATTTATCACCACCAGGCCCTGACTGACAAGAAACCATAAAGGGAGTTCTTTAAACTGAAAGAGACCCAGACAAGTAAGTAGCAATCTCTGGGAGGTATAAAACTGCTGCGCCCTCTTCAATTCCCCTCAGTGCTTGACAAGGATTCCACTGAGTTACAAAGATGTTTGCAAGGTCTCATCTTCCTGGGAATTGGGGCCCCTGTTTCCTATTGTCTTGTTTAATTTGCCTATGCTTGGGAATAATATTATATTGGATTTTGGGGAATTTTAGGGTCTTAGGGGATTTAGAACACAAGAATCAAACAGCTAATCATACTGGATATAACCAAGAAAGGCCCTTGTTCTGGGGTGATAAAAGTATAACTAGGAAAAAATGCTATGCTCATTTCCAGGAACTTATGCTAAATGTCACTGTGGATGGTGACTACTCCTAGATGACCTAGGGCAGAAAGACATGTTGTTCCCACCTTAACTCCAGACAAACAAGTCACAAACAAAGTTGTTAAGGCTAGAAAAATAGTCCCAACAATTCAGACATCATTTGGTAATGCTTACTTGGTTAATGGAAAACTATGGTATCCTCCTAGGAAACCAGCTTCTGGTCCCTTAGATTTAGACCCCCTTTATCTCCCACTGGCAGAATACACCTTGGTTGGCATCAAGTATATAATGAAAAAATGTACATGGAAGGCTCATCTCCCCTTTTTAGAATATTTAAAATATGTAAAACACTGGTGTTTGCTTAGTTGCTCTGAACAGCTTTCTTGGGCAAGACAGGTTAATGCTTACTGGGCAAAAGCAGGAGGTGTAACCTAGCAAGAGCTATTGTTCCTATTAAACTAATTATTAACCACATAGTGTAAGCTTATGTGTTGTTCATAGAAATGACTTCAGTGCATGATGTTACCAGTAATATAGAAAATAGAACTAGTTAAAGATTATATAGAAGAATACTTAAAAATATTATGAAGAGTTGATAATATTTAATCTGCTAACATGTTTTGCCTGTTGTCTTGTAATTTGCGTCAGTTTCCTTTTGTGTGGCCTCAAGATATTGTACTCATGCTAGAAGCTAACATATAAAAATGGTGTGTGGAAAAAATAAACTTAGAACTTAGCCTCAGATCACTGAGTCTGTGTTGCTTTGTTCTCCACCTCGCCGACGCCATCCCAATCACCAGAGAGCACCACGACCCTTTGTGCTAGGGCTGGACCCCGGCATAAAACTTGCTGCTAAGAGAAACTATACAGACAAATTGAGAAACGTGGAATGTGAAGAATTTATAACTTTTCAGTCTAACAATAATTTAAAATAGCTAAAATATGTTAAGAGAGAGATACTACAAAAAGATGTAAAATGGAACATGTAAAATTCAAAATGTGAGAAGAAATGGAGTACAATTTTAGGTCTTCTTGTTTTTTTTCAATGCTGGTTCAAACCCAGGACCTGTATGAGCTGAGCTATACCCCCAGCTCCTGTAGGATTTTTTTTTAAGTTAGTATTTTCCTTCTTCATTTTTTTTTTTTTAATTTTTTGAGTGAGGGGTAGTGATGATTAAACCCAGGGGTTATCTGCCACTGAACTAGCCCCAGTCCTTTATTATTATTTTTTTTTATTTTGAGACAAAATCTTTCTAAATTGCCCAGTGTGGTCTCAAAGGTGCCCTCTTCCTACCTTGGCCTCCTCAGTAGTAGCTGATTTCATCAGCACACTCAGCCGTTTTTGTTCTTTTCCTATCTTTATGGTCAATGTGAAGTTGCTATAATTTCAAAATAACTTGTTACAATCAAAAGTTTTTTGTGGTAATGATGAAACAAAATCCTATAATAGACATACCAGAAATAATAAGCAAGCAATCAAAACACAGTATTAGAGAAAATCATCTAACAAAGGAAGGCTGTAAGAGAGGGGGGAGTATGAAGGGAAAACTAGAAAACAAGTGATAAAATGGCAATAATAAGACTATCTATCAAAGTAAATGATTTGAAATCACCAATTAAGAAAGAGAGAATTAAAAACTCAACTATACGTTGCTTACAAGAAACTCACTTTATCTTTAATGACACAAAAGACTGAAAGTGAAGGGTTGGATGAAGATATTCCATGAAAATAGAGCCTCCCAAAAATCCAAGAGTATCTCATAAAATAGACTTTAACCAAAAGCAGAATAAAAGGGACAAGGTAGATCACTAATGTTAAAAGGGCCAATTTAGCAAGAGGAAATAATATAGTTAGTTGCACTCAATGTCAGAGCACATAAACATACAAAGCAAATGTTAATAGACCTCAAGGGAAAGATAGACCCCAATGTAACATAATAGCAGAGGAAGAGATTCAAAAGGACTGAATAGAAGTACACAGCGCTTACTTTCTTCTCCACAAAGAAGAGCAAAAGAAAGAGGAGTATAGCTGCATTTTGAGGTGACCAACCATGGGAGAATATTGGAAATAAGAGATAGACTGGAACCTTATTATATTCTGAGATCTGAGGTAACAGTATAGAAAGAAAAATATGCCCCAGAAAAATGACACCCTCACTGCACAGCCTGAGAAGGGGGAGAGATTCCTCTTTGCAGAAGTAAGGGACTTCTGGAGAGTCCCAGAAAGCCTATCAGTGTGGATGCTGGCAATCCTTGCATCCATAATCTCACAGTCCTCATTGTCTTGCATCCCAGTTAGGCAACCAGAAATCTACACAGCAGCTTAGTTTTGGAAAAGGACATCACGGTCCTCTTAGGTACTGTAGCTAGGAGCCAATATAGGAACCCCTGCATAACCTCATCTCTGGGACCCCATAGACATCCTACTGCACTGGCTCAGAGAGTATCTGCCTTTTGAACCCAACTTAACCCAGTAGAGTGACTGGACCCACGCCTGTACTCTAGGGGATAGATATACTGGCATGGGAGGAAATACAAGGCACTGCCCCAGAGAGCCAACAGATCCGGGTATTTGTTCTCTGAGACCAAGAGCATGATACCACATGTATACTGATACCGGCACCAGGACTAAATACAGGTACCCACATAGTTCCACAGTCCTTTACCCAAATGCTGTACCCAGGCACCTATTACTGACAGGGCTGGGAGGGAAGGTCAAGATTCCTGCTGCTGCCCTTCCCAGGGTATATGCTGAGGGAGACATGAGCAACTCCACAGCTCTAGCCACCACTCCATCCCCAAGCACAAGCAGCTGCCCCATCCTTAGGCCTGCACTTCCACTGAATCCACCAGAGAAATGCTGAAGTTCTGGTGCCACCCCACCTGTGATACTGCTGTCCCACCCTTGCATGCATCTGAGCATGTGCTGCTGACAGGGCTGCATATGCAGCTCTTGCCTATACCTATCCTTGTGCAGTGAGTGTCTGGGTCTGTACCACTGCCTAGAAGGAGGACAGGTGGTTAGGCCCCTCACCACTGCTATGGCTGCCAGTGCCAGACCCTTGCTAGTAATGGAGTTAGAATTAATACTACCTGAGAAAACCTCCATCACCCTACTTGGGTCACCACTCTCATTTGGGTGTAATCACACGGTGAGTACCCACACCTAATTCTGTCTGAGCACTAGAGGGTTCCTATTCTTATGTGATCCATAGAGATGGTGGGTCTCTTCAATACCACCATGGTATTTACTGTGCCCAGAGTCATTAATTACTGACAAAGAAGCTATTGAGAGACTAAACTATAGTGCCCTGTGGAAACAAAACCAAAATTGCTTACTAAACTGACACTTCAAACAGACACATCTTTAGGAGAAAGACATTTACTGAGAAGGACACCCCACAAAAGAGGTAGAGATAATTGATCAATGAGATGCACAAATCTCAACATAGGAAAACAAGAAATATGAAAAAAACAAAGTAACATGACACTCTCAAAAGAAAACAAATCTAGCAACAGATCCCAAAGAAATTAATACAGACAAAATGCCCAGTAAAGAATATAAAAGAATAATTATTAATGAGGTCCAACAGAATACAGATAAATGAAATGAGGAAAATAATGCAGGATGTATATGAGAATAATAGCAAAGAGATAGGGATTTTGGAAAAGAACCGAGGAGAAGTGGAAATCAAGAGCTCAATAAGCAAAAAAAAAAAAAAGTTGAAAGCATCAATAACAGACTTGATCAGAAGAATATCTGAACTTGAAGATGGAACTATTAAAATATCCTAGTCAAACAAACGAGCAAGCATGCAAACAAAATACGAAAAAAGAAGGGAGAAGAAAAGGAAAGAATGAACAGAGCATTCAAGATGTCTGGAACACAATCAAATGAACAAAATTCTGCCTTATTGGAATACCTGAAGGTGAAGATAAAGGACAAGAGCATAGAAAACCTAGTCAATGAAATAATACCAAAAAACTTCTGAAGTCTTGAGAAAAATATGACATCCATGAAGCCTATAGGACCCTAAATACACATGACCAGAAAAGATCTTCACCAGGACGTGTTATAATCAAACTGCCAAAAATACAAGAAAAAGAATGAAATTCTAAAAGCTGCAATATAAAAGCATGAACATTTAAGGGTCGTCCTGTTAGACCAATAGGACATCATACAAACCCTACTGTCAAGAGGGTATGAAAAGATGTCCTGAAAGAAAATGAATGCCAACCACGATTGATTCCTATAATCAGCCAGGCTATCCTGAGATATAGAATCAACCTAATTTCCCCATCCACACATGAATGGATGAAGAATATGTTGTCTTTGTACACAATGGAATATTTTTCAGCCATATAGAATAATGAAACCCTGTCATTTGCAACAAAATAGATGTAAATAGAGAAATGCAAGTACTGCATGTTTTTCTTCTTGTATGGAACCTCAAATAAAATTGACCTCAATATGGAAGGCTGATTAATATACTATAGAGGGGATAAGGTGGATAAAGGGAGGTTGGATTCAGTATATGCTATTTCCATGTGCAGCAATATCACACTGAATGTCATTAATATGTATGATTAATACATATTAATCACATTAAAATTAAAAAAATAAAAACTTCACAGACATGATTTAAAAATTTTAAACATAAAGAAAAGTTCAAAAAAGTATAATACATGAAATTCACACACCACTTGCAGTAATAGATCATCCTGACAAAATCGACAAATAACAGATCAATTGTACCCTAAATCAAATGAACTTAACGTACATCTATAGAAGCCTCCATTCAACGACTAAAGAATGCAGATTCAGCGGTCGGCGCCATTCTCCAGATTCCCTGGCGGAGAGTCTCCATTTTGACCTCGGAGCCCTCGGACCTAAGCCCACCCCTTTCCCCGGGACACAGCGCTGCGGCTTCAGCGCTGCGGCTTCAGGTGAGATTTACCCGGGAGCGGAGCTGTTTGCCGGCCCCAGCGGGAATTTGGGCCTGGTCGGCGCCATTCTCCAG